>MCJB01044905.1:39548-79763 GCA_002018475.1 Nicotiana obtusifolia | reverse complement strand
TCAACATAGCGTTCGGACTCATGTGCCTTCCAGAACCAGGAGTTGAGAGACTGAATGCGGATACTCTTTTTTAAGAATGAAAAAGGAAAAGAAAGACTTCGTCCCACTCTCGGATAATGAAATCACCAAATGCTGCTCAAAAAGAAACTCTGGCCTAAACCATTTCCCCAGCTTGAATCTCGTTCAATCCATAAACACGTGCAATTCCATCTCCAACTGAGACCACTCGACCGATCTCATCAGCGCGTCCCCAGAAAAGCTTTTTTTTGAGGATCCGACAACTTATGCAGGAACTTTCCAACAGACCGGTTGCTGCTTCCACAGCTAAGAAGGCTTTATTGAAAGCTTTAAAAGAGTGGGAGAAAGGGGACGCATGAGCGTTGGATAATGGAAAGAAGGTAGAATTGCTCGGGACCTAGTGATCGATTCTTTTTCTTTTATATAGATCATACCCAACTGATCAATGGTTGCACAATAGGTGCCATACCCGACCGACTATAGCACGGCTCGGTAGAGTAAAATAGCTGTCGACTATAGCGCGGCTAAGTAGAGTAAAACATATACATATGTATAGTTGCACAATAGGTGCCATACCCGGCCGACTATAGCGCGGCTCGATAGAGTAAAATAGATAATGCATGCTGGACTCATAAGAGTCATACTACCATGGTGAAATAATAACATATCAATCCTCCCATAAGAGGGGAAACAATATACGTATTGCTACCTTCTAAGAGTAGAGTATCTTTGGGGTTCGTTCATTGCATTGTGTACAGTCAGAGTCGTGCAAAAGAAGGAAAAGGATAGTCTCACATACCTTGCAATACTTTCCAATCTCAAGCTATGAAACTTCCACGACTTCTTAGTCTACAATAAGAGAAATGATACTACCGTTATCGTTCAGGCGTCGCAACTATTATGTATCGACTGTAACCTATTTTGCAATAAAACGGACAGCACCTCCCCTATATATATGACTTCACACAAGTCCAAACAGTCACCAAACAGCAAAACAACATCAATAAGAATCATATTGAGCCTCCCAAAACAGTCCACGCACAAACCAATCACTTCATACGTACAATGGCCACTATAGTCGTGTCAAACGATCCGGAAATGGTATGAACAACTATCAGGCCACAACCCTAAACATATATGGTGTTTCTCCACACCCTTCCTCATCCAAAACTCCACAAATCAGTAGTATAAAACGCAGCTTTACAGCAACACAAAACAGTTCACAAAACAGTTCGCTACAAGTGAATAACTCGAACTCACGGCTTCCAATCACCGTTCCGTGAGTTCTTACACACATAGAACGACTTACCAAGAATTAACAATAGAAAAAATGTATTAAATAGATCAGTAAACTCACCTTGCTTGTTAGATAACTCAGCCCTTGCTTTGGTCCTCAAACTCTAGGGTTTACCTTCAACTAGAACTTGAAAGAGGGAAAAATCGATTAGGGTTTGTTTGGGATTATTTTGGGGAGGGGTTGCAGGGGTTCTTTTCGTTTTTGAGGCTGTGAAATAATAGTGAATTATCTGGCTTTAGAAGCTTTTAAAAGCCCTCTCTTAACCGACTTTGGGCTTTTAAATTTTTAGCCCTTAATTTTGGCAAGTAGGTGATGCACCTACTTGTCACCTACCAGCCTGCGCAGTTCTAAGGAAATACAATTATCTCAATACTCCGAGATCGTATTGACAAACGGTTCGAGTCCGTTTACAGAACTCGTACACCCATTCCGATTCGAGTCCAAACATACCAAAATTATCAAATTCCGATATCAATTCGTCATTTAAATCATCATTTTACATTTTAAAAGATTCTTCCTATATTTCTCATTTTCTTCCATTCAATTCACTAATTAAATGATAAAAACAAAGATAAAATCATGAAATAAAATCAAATATGGGTAAAGATCACTTATCCCAAACAACCACGTGAAGGACCCCTAAAAAATCGCTCAAATCTGAAGTCTCTAGCTCAAAGGATGAAAAGTAGAACAAAACCCTCGATTTTGGAAATTAATATCTGCTGCCCAGCTAACGTGCATCGCAGTCACGAAAATACATATGCGATCGCGAAGAAGAAAATATCAGCTGCCTAGAATACACTTCGTGATCGCGAGAGAAGATTATGAATGCATTTGTAGACCATGTACTTGAATTGAATGTTTTTATGTTAGATAAAGCATCACTATATGATATATAAATAAAGAATTTAGAAATAAGAGTTTAGGTGTACGAACAGTCGAACATTGGAAGTTTAGAAAATATTATACCTGCTTGGCGTTAAAATGGTCATTTAACTCACTCCTTTAAATAAAGACACATGTATTTCACCATGACATGTGCATTGTATGATACGCCATTGAGAAAAGAAAAACTACCGACAGACCCACTCCCTCACTTTCTAATGCTCCATTGTTCATAACGGAAGCTTGTGTGCAAGTTCCAGTAATTCATTCTGTTTACCCTCAAAGTCGGATAACAACTGAATTTGTAAGTGATTTTAAGGATACGTGGATTAACTTAATACAAAGTGATATATTGAGTTGCAATTGAAATAAACAATGATAAAGTAAATTCAAATCACACGAATTGGACAGTTTCAATCTCAAAAGGTTAACCACCCTCGAGCCAGATGCACTTTGATCGGTATCACGATACAGAAGAACAAGAGTTTAAAGAGAAAAATAATAATGTATTACTTTGGAATACGTGTTACAATGTGCTAAATGAATTATCATACCCCCTTTATATAGTGAAGGAGTCCTACTTTAGGTACAATTATATAAAAGGTAAAAAATCTCTTGATTTGCTGATTGTTGGTTCCTTATTGATACGTGCCAAGATTCCCGCCATAATATCCACCGGTCACGAATATTTCAGTCTTCTGTTGGCTACGCTAACAATTTTCCTTCGAGCTCTTTCGAGGCTAGGACCGATTCCGGGATCAAGGTCTCGATATCCTCGACGGCAGACATTCTGCCCCCGGGCTCTAGCCCAGTAGGACTTGGGATCGATCTTTAGTCCTTTATTGCCACGTTAGGGCCTGACCTGTCATGTCGTAGGTGAGCTTGATTTTGATCGTATATAGATAGTCTCCTCTTTTTTCGGAGAATAGATGACGAGAAACGACATGAGCTTCCGATTCTTACTTTGATACCTCGTGACAGAAACGACAAAACAAACGGAACGTCTCGTCAGTCAAGTCTTAATGGCATTAAGTGCATGTCAGCCGCTGGTCGACCATTCCTGGAGATGAACCGCCACTGAAATACTATAAATACCTCTTCCCTTGTTCATTCCAACTTTATATTCAAACCTTCTACCCTTGTACCTTAGAAATTTAAATACTTTCTAGCAGTTATACTTTGGTTATTTGGGATCCTTTGCAAGAACACTTGTTCATTTCCATATCAAGCCAACAAATGTACTCCTTCATCTTCCTCTCTTCCTCTATTTTAAAGAAATGGCAAAAACTTCAAAAACCATTCCCCAAAAAGAAAACCTTTCTACTTTGCGGTCGGTTAATGAGGCCGAAGGAACTATTTCGCGTACTGCCGCCGATGAAACAGTACCGGAACCCCTTTGAAAATGTTCGTTCCTGGAGGATGCTCGGTAACTGCCAATTTTAAGGTTGAAAAACCTTCCTCCGTACAAGGCCGGTGTGAGGAGGTTTTGAGATACATATGCTCGATCACTGAAGAAGTCCTCTCTACGGTCAAAAAGGATTACAATTAGGTTGACAAGCACGTGGTGGTTCCTGACCCCGATAAAGCCATCACCACCCATGTCAAGGGATACCAAAGTGTCTACACTTATCCCTTTACATTGGGCCCAATGGAACCGGTCATCGTCGAATTCTACAAGAGGTACGAGGTACGCCTCGGTCAGATTCATCCTTCGCTCTAGAGGATCGTGATCCTCCTCCGATTTTTCGTGAGCAGAATCGATGGTTGCTCGTTCACCGTCGACCATCTTCTACGCTTATACAGTCCCTGAATCTTCTGAGAGGGCTGATAAAGCTCGTGCGCCAGGCCAGCAAGGCTCCAGTCTCGAGTATAAATGAAGACCGGGATAGGGGCTGGCAAGGTTGCTTTGTCCGAGTGAGGACTTCGGACTTGATCCCAGCTGACCGCATGTCGTTCCCAGAGAAGTGGAACACATCTTGTAAGTATAACTTCGCTTTCAAAATTCAATTTTATACTTTTTTCCTTCCTTATTATCGGTGCTCTGTGATGGTGCAGCTGTCGCCCGGGTCCCGAATATTGTCCCTCGACTCAAGGAGTGGGTCGAAGGTATTGTAACACAAAACCTTACTTCGAGCGCTCATGGCGCAAGCTCTCGAAGGACTATTGGGAGGACCGCTCCCATGGTGAGACTCCATTCCTAAATAGGTAACATTTAGATGCCTATTTTATCATCAAGTCCTTATTCCTTCACTTCTCTTAACAGGTTTACCCAAGGATGCCGAACTGAGGCCTCTAGCCGGTAGTGAGGACTTACCTACCGAGTCCTCTGTCCCAAAACAAGCCGAAGAGAAGAAAAGAAAAAGGGCTCCGGGTTCTCCAAGCTCGGAGAAGAAGAAAACAAGACGAAGGCTGGTGCGCAAGTCTAATGACAGTACCAGCGCCCGAGCACCATCCTCGGACTCACTCTATCCGCTGAGGGATGAGTCTGAAGAAGAAGAAGAAGCCTTTGATCTGATGGCCCGCGTGTCGTCGCAACTCAAAGGGCAAGGGGCCTCTGAACCGGAGAGAGGCGAGGCTGATCTGCCTTAAGTTAGGGAAGCTGACGAGGAGGCCGGGGCTGAGGCTTCCCGGGATGCAGGCAATGCCCCGAAAGAATTACTCAGTGTGATTAACATCACCGAGTCACCTTCGCTCACTGAGTCCATATATAACAAGGCTCAGACGGTGAAAGAACATCCCAATAAGGGGGCCCACGGAGCAGACGACCCCTTCTTTGGTTTTTTTGATAGCGTAGATTCTACCGCCACAGAGGACATCACTGGATTGGGTGACTTAGAGGTGCCGAAGAAGAGTCCATCTTCGGGAACAAGTGGGCCTTCCTCAAGCCCAAAACTAATCAACCGGTTCCCAACTCCGAGTGTGGATCCTGACCGGAAGAGATCGATCATCATCTCCATTCTAGAGGATGCCCAGGTCCTCTCTGCCCCCGTAGGGGTGGCCAGCTACCTTCAGTAACTGGTGATCGAGGAAGACCAAGCCAAGATGAACGAGGTGGACGCGCCGCCTGTTCAACGAAGCACAACATGCGCTAAACCGGGTAACTTCAAATACCTCTTGATGACTTTTAATTTGTACTTAGAATAATTTATAGATAATCTTAATATTTTTTCTTTGTGTCTGTAGGCCTCAGTGAGACCTTTCTTCGATATCGGGACGAGTCAAACCAGCTTAAGGCCGAGGTCCGAGGGCTCACTGAGAAGAAAGATACTTACAAACTTCTCAGCGAACAGCGTGAAGGGGAGGCTAAGAGCCTCCAAGCTGAGATGGAGGTGGCTCAAAAAAAGCATGCCGACCTGGTCGATCAAGTAAAAATATTTGAGGTTAGTGACGATGAGCTAGACTCGGTGACTAACGGTCGGAATCCGCCGGTCCAACAGAAAATTGATTGGATCGAACAACTTCGAGCTGAGATGGATGCTATCAAGGGCAAGACCGACGAATGTAGAGGCAGGATGGATCGTCTGGCCTCAAAAAAGGAGACTGCTCAGGCACAGCTGAGACCCAGCTTCGAGTGGCAGAGGAAAAGGCCGAGGTGCAGGCCAAAAAGGTTGAGGAGCTCCAGTGTCAGCTAAGTGTGGTCGTCTCTGATAGAGAAAATCTTGCCAAGGAGCTTGAAACGGCCAAGTTGGTGGTCTTGGTGGTTAAAGACAATGCCGACGAGATGGTGGCCCAATATAAGGCAAATGCCAAGACGGCCCAGGATCGAATGAGATGTCGTCGAGCATGCGAAGCGACAATTCCGAAGGGAGGCCCTAGAGGAGATTTATCCTCGGGGTTTTCACTTGTCAGCCGAAATCGAGAGTGCTAAGGGGCCCTAACCCCGAAGCTAAGAATTTGGCTTATTTAGAGGATGAAGAAGGCCCCAAGGGATCGAGCGGATCCGAGGGTGGAGGAGCCTCCGAAGACCCTAGCGACGAGGTGGGCTCCGGTGGAGACCATGTCGTTTAAGTGCCTTGTTCATTTTTCTTTGTATTTTTGTACTTTTGTACTTTTTTGTCAAGGCTGTTTGGCCTTTGTAAAGACTATATGTATATATAATACAAGGGTTCCTTTTCCCTTCGACAATTTTTGAGTTTTGTTTTCCTTTTCTTTATTCTTTATATTTGAAAAGATCGCAATGCATTAGCATGAAATATTTAGGTCATATTCAGAGGTTCAAACAGGCCTTGCCTTCGACATTATTTTGTTTAAGGCATGGTCGGGGTTCGGTATGACCAGAACTTTTCTCTAAAGTACTTATAAGTTTTTAGATTATAGTTTGCCGATGGTAGCCTTAGAACCGGTTAAGAAATTTTTCAAGGCCTTGTTTTTTGTTACGGGTCTCGAACATCTCGGAGCCATTTTAATATGGCCGTAGATTTTTAGTTCGGGTGTTGCCCAATGGGTTTGTCACCTCAAGTTATCTGGATTTGCCTATAGATAATAGTCCCCGAATAGGAATGGCCGTAGCCTTTAAGGTTCGGGCGCTGCCTAATAGGTCTTGTGCCCCCGGGCTCTGATAGCCCGGGCTGTCCGAGTTTGTTTTTGGACGGCAGTCCCCGAGTAGGATTAAACGTTTGAACCCAGATAAAGGCGGCCCTTGGACTCGATACCTTTAGGGGATCAAATGTAGGAAATTTATAAAGAAAAGAAAAATTTTAAGAGATAAGATGTTTATCCGCAAGGTAGAGACTTCCTTTTATTTCTGTTTACACATGCGTACAAGCTTTATGTCAGGGCTCGGGCATTCTATGTGGGCATGGTTCATTCGACCGGTTGGCCCTTAGAGTAAATCATATCGATCGAATCGAGACCATTCAATCGCAAAGTTTCTTTCCTAGCTAAAGTCGTTATCCGAGGTAATGCCCCCAGTGTTCGGGGCCGACCATAGAGATGCCTCGAATACTGTTGTCGTGATCTTCAATACCGGTTAGTAATCGGCCTTCGATTCTAAATTAGCACGATTTACTGTTGCCTCGTTAAAAACCTTACCGAGGAAACCCATTTGGGACAAAACCGGTTCAAGAGAAAAAGAGTGCAACGCGTGCTTTCAGGCCAAAAAATAGTATCGTTCTTTGACGTTTGCCTGCAAGTGCTAGTTGAAAATGCAAATAAGTAAAAAGAATTAAAGGGGTCGTACCTTAGCAGTAACATCGCTTCAAATGAGTTATGTTCCAGTTGTTCGGTAGTCGTTCACCGTTCATTGCTCCGAGTTTGTACAATCCCTTTCCGGTGATCTCGATAATTCGATACGGTCTTTCCCAGTTCAGCCCCAGCTTCCCTTTGTTGGGGTTCCAGGTGCTTAGTGTGACCTTCCTTAACACTAAGTCCCCAACATTGAAGTGTTGAAGGGATAATATCTCTCAATCCGCTGTTTTTGGGCGGCCAACCAGACAAGGGCAGCTTTGCACCTTTCATCTAATAGCTCTAGGCTCGTATTCATGGCGCTCGTCGTTTAATTCCTTGGTTGCATATCGGAACCTGAGACTTGGTTCTCCGACTTCAACCGGCATTAGAGCTTCGGCGCCGTAAGCCAGTGAGAACGGGGTGGCCCTGGTACTGGACTTCGAGGTCGTACGATATGCCCATAGGACTTTGGGTAGGATTTTCTTCCATTTTTCTTTGGCGTCAGTTAACCTCTTTTTGAGGTTTTGTAGTATGGTTCTGTTTGTCAATTCTGCTTGTCCGTTCCCACTAGGGTGGTAGGGTGTTGATAGGATCATTTTAATCTTGTAGTCTTTGAGAAACTTGCTTATTTTACTGCCGATGAATTGTTTCCCGTTGTCGCACAAGATCTCGACCGGCATTCCAAACTGGCATACGATGTGGTCCCAGATGAAATCGATGACTTCCTTTTCCCTGATCTTCTCGTATGCCTGGGCTTCCACCCACTTAGAAAAATAGTCAGTCATAAACAATATAAATTGAGCCTTACTGTGTGCCCATGGAAGGGGGCCAATGATGTCCATTCCCCACTTCATGAACAGCCATGGTGACAAAACCGAATGCAGAAGCTCTCTAGGTTGATGAATCATCAGAGCATGTCTTTGACATTCATCACATTTTCTTACAAACTCATTCGCGTCCTTTTCCATATCGATCCAGTAGTAGCTGGCTCTGATTACTTTTTGAACTAATGATTCGGCACCTAAATGATTTCCACAGGTGCCTTCGTGGATTTCTCTCAGAACGTACTCGGTATCTCCTGGTCCTAAACATATCGCAAGTAGGCCATCTAATGTTCTTCTGAACAGGGTTCCATCTTCGGACAAGCTAAACCAGGCTGCCTTCGTATGCAGGGCCCTCGACCTTTTTGGATCCAAGGACAGTTTTCCCGTCTTCAGATATTCTATGTATTTGTATCTCCAGTCCCAAGTCAGGCTCGTAGAGTTTATCTCGGCGTGACCTTCTTCCACTACCGATCTCATGAGTTGTACGACCGCCCCCCGAGTTGAACTCGTCGTCCTCGACCGATGATCCTAAGTTAGCAAGGGCATTGGCCTCACTTTTTTGATCCCGAGGTACGTGTTGCAAAGTCCACTCCTTGAACCGATGTAATGTTACCTGCAACTTATCCAGGTACCTTTGCATTCGTTCTCCTCTGACCTCGAACGTCCCATTAACTTGGTTCACCACGAGGAAGGAGTCGCAATTAGTTTCAATCACCTCTGCCCCCAAGCTTTTGGCTAGTTCGAGACCTGCAATCATGGCCTCATGGCCTCATTGTTAGTAAATTTCACAGTCCTAATAGATTGTCTAACTACATTGCCTGTTGGTGGCTTTAATACGATGCCAAGTTCGGACCCTTTTGCATTTGACGCGCCATCTGTAAAGAGGGTCCAGATCCCCGAAGATGTCCCAGAGTTCACCAACAACTCTCTTTCACCCTCGGGTATTAGGGCCGACGTAAAATCGGCCACGAAATCTGCCAAAATTTGAGATTTAATGGCAGTCCGAGGTTGATATTCATTATCGTACCCGCTGATTTCCACAGCCCATTTGGCCAATCGTCCTGAGAGCTCGGGTTTATGCATTATATTTCGCAATGGGTAAGTAGTCACAACACATATAGGATGACATTGAAAATATGGTTTCAGCTTCCTAGAGGCGCTTAGCAAAGCGAGCGCCAATTTTTCAAGATGAGGGTACCTAGTTTCGGCCTCACCTAGAGTCTTGCTAACATAGTAAACTAAATATTGTGTATCTTGCTCTTCCCGGACCAGGACTCCACTTACCGCTATCTCCGATATAGCCAATTTACTAGGCGTTGATAAGTGGACTCGATAGATGCCGCTCGAGTTCCTCCAAGGCCCGTTGGCATTCTAGGTTCCATGAGAAGTTATTCTTCTTCTTCAATAGTGAGAAGAATCGGTGGCTCCTATCGGAGGACTTCGAGATGAATCGGCCCAGGGCGGCTATGCATTCGGTTAATCTTTGCACGGCCTTCGCATTATCCAACCCGTGATATCTTCGATGGCTTAGATCTTGTCGGGGTTGATCTCGATTCCCCGGTTGGATACTATGAAACTGAGGAATTTACTGATCCAACTCCGAACGCACACTTCTTCGGGTTCAGCTTCATATTGTATTTCTTCAGTATGCTGAAGGTTTCCTGCAAATGTTTTAAATGGTCTTCTGCTCGCAGGGACTTAACCAACATATCGTCATTGTAAACCTCCATTGATTTTCCTATTTGTTCCTCAAACATCCAATTTACTAGGCGTTGGTAAGTGGCACCAGTATTTTTTAATCCGAACAACATCACGCTATAGCAGTATGTGCGTATTTAGTGATGAAGGAGGTTTTTTCTTAATCGCCCAGGTTCATCCGTATTTGGTTGTACCCAGAGTAGGCATCGAGAAAACTGAGGATCTCGTGGCCGGTCGTGGCACGATCATGCGATCGATGTTGGGCAAAGGGAAGGAGTCCTTAGGACATGCCTTATTCAAATCCTTATAGTCTACACACATTCTTAATTTATTCACTTTTTTAGGGACTACCACTATGTTTGCTAACCAATCCGGTTATTAAACTTCCCGAATGGACCCTATTTTAAGGAGGTAGATACCTCGTCCTTGATGAAAGCATGTTTGACCTCGGACTAGGGTCTCCACTTCTGCTTGACCAGATGGAACTTCGGGTCCAAGCTTAGCTTGTGAGTGGTTATCTCCGGCAGGATCCTTGTCATATCAAGGTGGGACCAAGCGAAACAATATTCGTTAGCTATAAGAAATTGAATGAGTTTTTTCCTGAGCTCGGGGCTTAACCTCGTGTCCAGGTATACCTTTCGATGGGACAAGTGTTCGGTTAGTACGACTTGTTCCAGTTCCTTGACCGTTGATTTTGTGGCATCGGACATGTCGGGGACTATGAAAGATCTGGGGACTCCGTATTCATCGTCCTCTTCTACCCCTCGTTCCTCCGATCCTGTCGAGGCTGGTGACGGTGATTGCTATTTGGACCCGCCTCTGACCATCCAATTCGTATCCTCCAGTGTGAGTGTGGATGTCGGGATCACCTCATCGACCGCGAACATCTCCTTGGCGACCGGTTGTTCCCCATAAATTATTTTGACTCCTCCGGGTGTTGGGAATTTTAGCATCTGGTGTAGTGTCGAGGGTATTGCCCTCATGTTGCGAATCCATGGTCTCCCAAACAAAGCGTTGTATCTCATATCCCCTTCGAATACATAGAACTTGACTTCCTATACGGCAGAGACGTTCAACGGTAATGTTATCTCCCCTTTAGTGGTCTCGCATGCCATGTTGAACCTGTTCAGGACTCGGACCGCAGGTACGATCTAATCTTGTAGGATGAGTTGTTCCACGATCCTCGATCCGATGATGTTGGCTGAGCTACCTGGATTAATTAGCACACGCTTAATTCAAGATTTGTTTACGAGTACCAATATTACCAGTGCATCATTTTGGGTCTACACGATCCCCTCAGCGTCTTCGTCATTGAAAGACAATGTTCCTTCCGGTACGTAATCCCGAGTCTGTTTTTCTGTTGTGATGAATACTTTGGTGCGCCTCCACATCGGACCTGGGGAATGTCGACTCCATCGATGATCATGTTAATGACGTGTTGAGGCTCTTCCAGCTTGGTCTTCTTATTAGAATCCATGTTCCTGAAGTGGTTCTTAGCCCGATCACTCAGGAATTCTCGGAGATTCCCTTTGTTGGACAGTCGGGCCACCTCTTCCCTTAATTGTCGGCAGTCTTCTGTTTTGTGTAGAGCTTTTCAAAACCCAACTGAACCAATGGCTTATTGTCTTATTGATATCGGATTATTGGGATAATGGATGGGGAACAGATTGAGATTTTATAATTAATGGCTTAATAGTTTGGGGCGAATTACTCAATTTTCCTATCGGGTAAACAGTTAACCCGTTAAGAATTTTTATATTTAAACTTTTACCCCTTGTATATAAAGTACCATTTTTGTCTGTCTTTCGTTCCCGTTGTTATTTGTATATTACTATTCTTTTTCCAACTTCTTGATTCAATTACAAGTGGCTGCCTGGTTTTATATGAATATTGATTTTCCCACATGTTGTACCTTTATCAATTTGCATATCAGAATCCATGTTCCTGAAGTGGTTCCTGAACGAATGTGCTTTTTTGGTTTTACAAAGTTGGTTAAATGTGTAATAACAGTATGTGTACTCTTGGTATTGATTGAATGATTGTTCAAAAAAAATTATTTGGTTTAGCCGATAAAGCCGCCCGATAACCGTCCGATAATTGTTAATGCGATACCAATCCACCTGTTGTCTTATTGGATGGCTAGTGGATTACTATATTTATAATCTGATAACCGTTAAGTTTAACCGTTAAGTGTAACTATCTGCCCGCTCCGCCCGATAAGCACCCCTAGTTTTGTGGCCATGAGTGCCGTGATATTTGCACATTAGGTTGGGATCACTTTGGGCAAGATCGACTGTAAAGGTCTAAGCCACTTGCTATCTTTGATACGATAGCGGCGACATCGACGTTAAAGTTGTACTTCGATAATCTTGGCGCTTATTTAGGCCCGACGGGTCTGTCGAAGGGATTTTTGCTCATGAGTCCCCGGTTGCTCTGACCTCAATCACTTCTCCTTTCATTTCTCATAGGCTTCTGTCTGGACCCACTGCTTCTTCGGTTCCCATTATACGGCTGATACCTATCCTTGTTTGATCTCAGTTCATGATCGATATCTCTCTTGACTCTGTCGATGGTTCGGACAGGATACACAGATCTGGAAGGGGCCCAAGCTGATCATCTCCGACCCTGATTTTCAATTGATACTGATTATAGACATTGGCCCAAGTGACAGCTGGATATTCCACCAAGTTTTGTTTCAACTGCTGTAAAGTCAACGAGCTCCGAATGTTGAGTCCTTGGGTGAAAGCCTGAACGGCCCAATCATCAGCAACCGGTGGCAGGTCCATCTCTTCCATTTGAAACAGGGACACGAACTCTCTATGCATCTCATTATCCTTCTGTTTTACTTTGAAAAGGTCCGACTTCCTGGTCACGACCTTGATAGCCCTAGCATGTGCTTTCACGAAAGAATCTGCAAGCATAGCAAATGAGTCAATAGAATTAGGAGGTAAGTTGCGATACCATATCATAGCTCCTTTTGACAGGGTCTCTCCAAACTTTTTCAACAAGACAGACTCGATCTCATCATCTTCCAAGTCGTTCCCTTTGATGGCACATGTGTAGGAGGTAACATGCTAGTTTAGGTCGGCCGTTCTATTGTACTTAGGAATCTCGGGCATGCGGAACTTCGTAGGGATCGGCTTTGGAGCTGCGGTCAGAGGAAAAGGTTTTTGCACGAACTTCTTGGAATCCAGGCCTTTCAATATCGGCAGTGCACCTGGGATTTGGTCAACCATGGAATTGTAGATTTCTACCTTTTTGTCATTAGCATCGATTTTTTTCTCCCTTTATTCTACCCGTTTTATCAGTTCCTCGAGCATATTTAAGATCTCGAGGTTAGTCCCCGATTCATTTTCATTCGACCTCTCTACGACCGGTTCATCCCTGCAGGTGACTTCCCGGGATGGATCGGGTTCAATTCTGCTCGGTGCACGGTTTCGATTATGTAACTAAGCTATTGCCGCCTGTTGAGCCTGTAACATTTTGAAGATCATCCGTAAATTGATCTGTCTCCTCCAATGTTTTATGTATTTTGAGCTGCCGGTCGGGCTCCACCACGGACGCTATTCTCGTGATCGGTAGGCGGGTTTGCATTGATAGCCACATGTGAAGTAGTGTCAATCGGGTCCGCGACCGGAATTCTGATGGGATCAACGGGCGGTACCTCATCACTGGGCACTATGTTGTTATTTCACCGTGATGGCCGGATTTATTGTCAACATGTAGGGGTGCTGATTGAGAGTTTAACATTTTGAGCTTTAACCTGAAATTAGAGACACTTCAAAGAACAAGTGTAAAGTAGTGTGTCTTATGAAAATTTGTATCAAATGACCATTATTATCCTTGGCACCACGGTAGGCGCCAAACTGTTTACCGTCAAAATCGGATAACAATTGAATTTATAATTGGTTTTAAGGATACGCAGATTAACTTGATACAAAGTGATAAATTAAGTTGCAATTGAAATAAACAAGATAAAGTAAATTCAAACCACACATATTGGACAGCTTCAATCTCGGAAGGTTAGCCACCCTTGAGCCAGATGCACTTTGATCGATATCACGATAGCGAAGAACAAGAATTTAAAGAGAAAAATAATAATGTATTGCTTTGGAATGCGTGTTATAATGTGCTAAGTGAATTATCTGACCCCCTTTATATAGTAGAGGAGTCCTACATTAGGTACAATTCTATAAAAGGTAAAAAATATCTTGATTTATTGATTGCCGGTTCCTTATTGATACGTGTCAAAATTCCCGTCGTAATATCCGATCGGTCACAGATATTTCGGTCTTCTGTTGGCTATGCTAACAATGTTCTTTTGAGCTTTTTCGAGGTTATGACCGATTCCGAGATTACGGTCTCGATATCCTCGAAGGCAGACGTTCTGCCCCTGGGCTCTAGCCCGGTAGAACTTGAGGTCGATCTTTAGTCCTTTATTGTCACGTTTGGGGTCTAACCTGTCATGTCGTAGGTGAGCTCGATTTTTATTGTATACACATTCAGCAATCTAAAGATCACCTGTTCAAAATATTGCAACTACTTATCTGTTGTAATGTGGATTTCCGCAACTCCGGTCAAGCACCTCTGCAATATCAAGCATGACCAGATACTTCCTCTCTCGCATCCGAATAGATTTTTCTGAAGAATTCTTACATTTATGTCAATTAGCTACATTCCAAACTCTCATCAGTTTTAATTTTATTTGTTTATTCAATATCTTAAAAAAGATTATTAAGTTTTAAGGCTACAAAATTCTGCTTATTTCATGCAAAGATTGATATGATTCACAACATTCAAGAAAAGCGCAAATGAATAGTCACATTCTTTGCGGATTCAATTGGGGAAAAAACTCTAAAGAAACATGTTAACATTTACATTATGAATGCTTGTATCTTCGAGTGTAATTAATAAATTTAGATATATCTGATTATTACATTCTTTTTTTTTTTCTTAGGCAACCCAACAGCAGATCAATTTAGTGTGACCCTCAAGTTGAGTTCTTTTCTATTTTACTTTTTAGATGGACCTTTTTGAAGTTCGATTTGAAAAGATAGTACGGACGCTTGCGATATCAAGAACTGTGGCCACTCTCTAACATGGTTAATGTATGGGATCAAGTTCGATCACCTGTATAAGGATATAGGTTTTGGGGCTCGACGACTAGCGTCGATTGAAGTCGCTACATGATAGGCCGAGATCGGGACATCGAAAGGAGAAGTCCAAGACCGGATTTCACCATAACGAAGCTCGAAGCCAAGGCGTTCAAGACGAGATCATCGAGGCCGATCAGGGTAAAACATTATGGTAAAAATATCAGATTTGCGTAACTGAAGGACCGGAAATCTCGTGATATGTAAACATCTCGGTGGGAATCGCGGCTCAAACCAGTAAAGATGTTGAATCCATTAATTCTAGGGATATCTTACCTTTGTAAATAAGATTTTACCTTGTATAGAATTCTTTTCTCTTCCTATATAAACAGGCAGCCCTATTGTAAAGCACACGACATAAGACACGATCAAAATACAAAGTTTAGCTTACTCTAACTACTCTCTTTATCAATTTAATTTCATTCTTGTTCATCTTAGAGAATTCCACCACAGCAGAGTTATTCAATATTGGTGGTTTGCTTTCTTTCTTATTCATTGAATTTAGCATCTATCTTCTTTCGTTTCTTTATTTGTATCAAACTCAGTCACGTATCCTTAAAATCACGTACAAATTTAATTTTTATCCGTAGTAAAGGATAAACAGTTAAATGTGAAGCAGAGAAACCATTGGATTAGGTAAAAAAAGGGAACCTCCCGATCAAGAGAAAAGATGATGGTATAGTATGACCTTACTTCGTTCAATGATGTCTCTGACAAGTTGAATATTGATAGGTATAATAATTTGCTCTTGAATAGAGAAAAGTAATTCACTCAAAAATTAAAATGAAGTTGAAAAATTAATTGTGCTGAAGAATTCTGTATTTCAGTATATTAATGTTTAATAATTTAGGCCTATGAGTTAATGCCATGTTCAACGTGAGTCAAGTCTGTAATATGATACTCTAGACTAAATAAAATATTCCTTTGATAAACTTTGTAGAACTTTTATTTTTCTCATTTCTGTACCAAATTTTAATATATCAAAATATGTTATGGTGAAAGTCTATTCACTTATTTCTAACTCCCTACTGTTGTATTGCGAAGCACAAAAATTGTTACAAGTCAACTGTCACAGGCTTTTTATTACTTTTCTTCCTTTAAAAAATCATGGAGGCAAAGTAACATGAGGATGGATATGTTGATAATCATTTTTGCATATAGTTAATCTTAGTTAGCACTATAATGTTATGGCTTGTGCTACCACTTTTAGTGATACTGATTATTTTTTAAATTGAGCTATTGGATAATTCATATTTCAACGGATTCTAACTGGTAACCAAAATATCATCTTGATACAAGGACTTCTAAAATTCATCTGCGACCCTCGGGATGATGCAGTGGGTTTGGTATATATACTTCACTAACATTTTTTCATATTGCTTTAAATTTACGAAATTTGTCATATGTGAATATAATTGTTGAACAATTAAATCAGATACATTTTGTGTAGCATGGAAAAATGATTACTCGCAGTAGGCAGAAATGTACTTGTAAGATGCTAATCTTATGCTTACGATGCTGTTTGTTGCTATCTAACGCACATGCAAGTATACGTAGTCGATAAATAATATAGGATTTTGAGTCCAAATATCGTACCCACAGAGACTTATATCAAGTACTTGCTAACACACTAATATTGTTATTCAATCAAGCAAAATTCAAGTTCAATAGTTGATTATGGTAAACTACAATTCTAAATTATAACTAAATTATCAAATAACTAAGTGATTGTATTTACTCAATAGAGACAAACATTCCAGAGTTGTGATTAATTTACCAATCTTATTGTGTTCTAATTAACTCTCCCTTTCATATAATTCACTCATGGTTGCTAATTAATCGATAAACGTACTCATAGCCTTCTCCCGAAGTACTACTCGCCTATTTTTAATAGATTAACGCCTATATTCCTATGGAATTAACCTATTAAGAACGTAATAAGATCACGATATTTAATTACGCACGGTGATTAGGTATATTCCTATCCTAACCACGAATCCGCTCCCCCTAAGGATTAAGATCATGCCCTCTTCAACTCTTCTCTAATCTAAACATGGCTTTCCCAATCATAGCATAGATAGTAAATAGAACCTAACTATTGGCCAGACAATTAAGCAATTAAACATAGAATTGAAGAAACAACCATAAATTAGTGAATTATAATCAAGGTAAAGTTAATATCAAACAACAATATTCATGGCTAATCACAAGCCCAGAACAATTGGTGATTAGCCATTCATGATCTAATCAAACCAAAGTATAAGTTTTGAATCAATTGTAAAATAGTAGAAAATATTGAAGAAACTGAGATTCTTGCTTCCTCCCGATTCCGTTGTGTGTTTTTGCTCCAAAATCACGTCTCGCCCTCTAAAATTAGGTTTAGACTTCTTTATATACGTGTTGGAGAGGTGTAGGGCCGAAAATAACCGTGTCCCGGGAAAAATAGGAGAGCTCTGCGTCATCGGCACCCTGGGTAGCGCCAGGCGCCCACCAGGGCGCTGCTTCCAATGACCTTTTTGCCTTCAGCGCCACAGGTGGCGCCATGCGTTACCTGTGACGCCCAATTGCGACCTTGTCCGATTTTGTTCTGTTTTGACTTAATTCTTGCACGTTTCACCCCCAATTGCTCATGACTCATTCCTACACATAAAAATACTTCAAATCAACATGATCGTAGCATTTAATATCCCACTTTCACGAAACAAAAGTCCAATGTGAAGCGATATACATAGAAATATATATACTTTACGCTAAACATCAACACCCCGCACTTAGACTCTTGCTCGTCCTCGAGCAATGGAATTATCTAGAAACCTCCCAACTACATACAACTTCATATCATAAAGGAGTAGTCGACTTTTTAACCACACACCATACTCTTGAACACGATCAACACCGGCACGCAAGCATGAACACACAAAAAATTCATATTCTTCCCGTTAAGTATACCCAAGTATAATAATTCAATATATTTCAACTACCTATTCGTCACCACCCAACCTCAATAGTCGACTTGCAACCATTAAGCAATCTCAACACATGCACTTACCCAACAAGAAAATTTACAACATTACCAATCATTCATGAGATCATGTGCCCTTACCACAAACAAAAGAGTGAACATAGATTAACGATATCGCACAATTGAACAAAATTCGCTCACTCTCAAAAAGAATTCATATGCTTCCCGTGGTCGTACCATAAGCTTGCCCGTAGTGTAAATCTCTACTAATTCAAGCTAGCCAAATCTAGGATCAATTAGGACTTCTAAGGTTGTAATGTAGGCTAAGGGACGGGTAGGATATATTTAGGAATAGTAACTAATCCTCCTAAGCACTTTAATACACTACAATCACAACTCAAGCACCTTTTCTTCTCAACCAATTCACTTGTCTCATACACGTAGCCCTCTTCTTTCAATTAAGCACTTCTATAATTCCAATAACACAAATCAATAGGCATTGGAAGTGTTTTCTATGTATTTTCACTATCATTTTTTTCTTTTTCCTTTTTTTTACACACTCCATACACTAACTCATCGGCTAGTGACTCTTATTTCAACTTTAGTGCACCAACAGGCCCTTTCATGGTTCCACTCAACAGCTACTCCCCAATCTCTAAACTTACTTCTTTTAGCGACTAAGTGGCTTAGGAGGTAAAGGTTCAATCAAGATCATTTCAAGAACAAAATAATGGTATGGCTTGTAATGTGGGTACCAAAGAAAAGGTCTATAGGCTCAAAGGGGCTAGCAACGGACAATTTTATTTCGATGTGACAAGCACATCCATGATCAAACAAGAAATTGCCTACGTTATTTCCTAGATTAGCCCAACTTACAATTTCGCTTCAATTAACACACAGGGCAAGTTCTAGACTACACAGGATAGCACAAAGAATCACAAGTCCTTACTCACACATTGCACATGACTCAATCGTAACGGTTCTGTTCAACTCTCAAGTCGAGCAAGCACACATAATTGAGAAATTTAAGCAATATTACACTATGTGGCATACAAGTCAAACAACTGAGAAAAGGCGTCACAAAACAGGCTATTTACTTTACTTAGGCTTAACACTTCAATTCAAATAAACGGGAAAATAGAATGCATGTCATAGCCTACTGTGCCAGCATCAACCATGTCAATGAGTATCTCAAAATGACTCAGTTTATTTTTTTTTTTAACCTACTCCTATAAAGAAATTAAATTGCCCGGTTCGAGCTACATCCTTGGAAAAGAACCGGTGCCTTAAGAAAAACCAAGGAATACTACCTAACTATCCTTAAAAAAAAATCTTTTTGTTGTTTTTAATTAGACTTTATCCCTCAAGAAAAAGATCCATCGTCGGGAAAAATTCAAGCTTTTTCAAACATTGTTAGTTTATACACTAAAAATAAGAACGATACAACTATTAAAAGAACCAAAATAAAACTAGTTCATACATTATATACACTCACAACACAGGTATTTCGCCCACCCCACACTTAAACAATACATAGCCCTCGATGCATGCAAACATGTAAAACATAGTAGGGTGAGAAGAAAACTCCCTGTCAATCAGTGCTGGTGTCCTCAGTATCCGATCCGAAGGACACCATAGCCATCGGCCCAGTAGCACCATCGCCATCCTCATCCTCTGTATCTGAGCCCCGGGCAGTGTTGGCGTCCTCCGACGGGTGACCAGGGCTGCCAGGTGCAATCCCCAATGTCTCCTTGGATGCGCTGGATAAGTCATCTCTCAAGTGCATGTGCTCCTCGTCGGTCACGCCGGCCCTGCTCATGAGCAAGTTTAAAGCGTTATAGATATACCTGTTAAAGTTCTCTTCTCGCTCCAGTCGAGCAGCTGGGGTGAGTTTGGACGTGTCTCCATAACCAAGGTGATGTCCATGAGTCCTGTCGGTGCCTCCACAACCTCATCGTGCCTGGGATACTCGGGTACTCCGCAAGACCTCATATACTGAGTCGGTAGATTGCCGAAAAAGAACCTCCAAATCTGTCGCACGAACCTGGTGCGGGCCATCTCGTTGAGCATGATCTATGAGACATTAATGGGTCGGCCAATCATCAAGGAGAAGATAAGACACACTCTGGCGCGAGTGCAATCACTGCTATGCTCTGCAGGCATTAATCTTGCCTGCACAAAGTTCTGCCAAACCTTGGCAGTGTTGTTGAAATCTGCACGAACCATGGAGAGATGTATATTACCTTGCTTCCTTAGCCACTTAGCATTCGAATCAACGCCACACAGAGCGTGACGTATCAGCTCATATTTTGGACTTTGGATTAGGCGCTGGAGTCTCCTTGGGTCGGCATTCTCAACCCCTAAATAGTCGCACAAATCTTCCCTGCCCATCGGCACATCCTTTCCTCGGACATGTGAGGTGGAGCTGTGATAATTCCAGTTTGCATAAATCTTACGTACCATACTCAGGTTCGCAGGCCCCGGGCATTCTAAGAATTTGTCCATCCTTAAGGCTCGCAGTCTAGCAAGCACATCTGGGAATTTCCTCGCTAAGGCGGTGGTGTTAATTCCCATCTCAGAGACATATCTTCCCGTTGGCACGAAGTCTCGATGCCAAGCAACAGCCACATCATCCACCAAATCCAAACGAGGCCTCGGCCTTGATGGCACTTGCTGAGACCCCTCGGCAACTTGCTTCCCTTTTGATGGCCTGGAAAAGCTCTCTCCCTGTTTTCGCTTTTTGGTTACCGGCGCGGTAGTGGAGGATTTTCCAATGCTTTTACCTTTGCTAATGTTGTCACGAGCCATAGTATCATGCAACACAAGTAAACATGAATGTGAGCAATGTTCAAGACATATGTCGTAGGTTGGCATGCAAGTCGTCAAATGACCCCACACTTAAAATCGAAGCATAAGTACAAATGTTGCACCTCAAAAACTATGGGTACTCAAGACTTCCCCATGCGACACAATAATTATTGAGCATGGCAATCGTGAATAATCAATAAGGGAAACTAAAGGCATAAGCTCGGCACCTTTTACAAATTCTAAATTATACTAAATTAAGCTAACTCACAAAATTTTACAACATACATATACAAAAATAATGGTGTAAGAACATGTTCGGCATCAAAGTCATATCCCCCACTTGTAAAAGTATCCCGAGACACCCCACACTTAGCCCAAATACATACACAAGTGCCTTCAGTTACTCAGACTTCACCGGTGCACAAAAATTTTCACTCAGACATTTAAACAAACACAATATGGGCATGAAGTGTGTTATTAGATTTCAACAATGGTGGAACATGATGGCCCTCCCGATTTTCAACGAAGTAGAGGGAATTCTAGTTTACTACTCCGACTACACATGAACCACACCAAATTTCGACTAGATAGCACACCACCATATAGGTATCATAAGAACTTACATTAAGGGGTGGGGAAACTAGAATGTATGGGGAATTTGTGGTCTTGAGGATGGGAGTGTGTATACTTTATAATAAAAACACATAAAGAAAATAGAAGAGAAGAAGAAGAAGAAGAGTAAGAACATACCTGGAGACGGAGAAGACAGAGGATGAAAAATTGAAAAGTTTTGTGAAGAAGTGGAAGAAGAAGACGCGGGCAAAAGAAGAAGAAGAAGCGTTTGTTGTGTTTGAATTTGGGTGGGTTTGGGAAAGAAGATGGGTGTTAATATTAGTGTAAACGGGTAGTTGGGTCGGGTTAAATGGGTATGGGTTTTAGAATAAATAAATAAAATAAAAAAAAACTTACCTGGACTCCCCCCCCCCCCCCNNNNCCCCCCCCCCCCCCCACAGCTGGCCCCTCGCGCCCTCTATGGCGCTGGGGGTCTTGAAGCATTCTGCCTGCAGCGCCCCAGGCAGCGCCCGGTGCTGTTTTTCGAAACTCTTTATTTTATTTTCTTAAAAAATAAGCATCCCAATTCCCCGAGCCTTAGATATACAATTTACACATCCTAACTGTACCTATACATCAAGTGCAATACTCTATCTAATATAAAAGAATAAATTAAGAAGTTAAACTAGGAAAGCGATAAAAATTGGGTTGCCTCCCAACAAGCACCTAATTTAACGTCGCGGCACGACTCAGATTCTTGCTTAATCGTTGGCGAGTACAACCTTGGTCTTCTCGCGATTAATCAAACCTCCCAAGTAATTCTTAACTCTCTGACAATTCACCAAAAAATTTCGCTCACTATTCAAAGCACGCAGCTCGATTGCGCCATATGGAGTAACCCTCACCACCTCAAACGGACCTGACCATCTTGATTTAAGCTTCCCAGGAAATAGCCGTAATCTCGAGTTGAATAATAACACTTATTGGCCTGGCTCAAAGTGACGTGGCTTGATATGCTTGTCATGCCATCTTTTTGCCTTCTGTTTATACAACTTGGCATTTTCATAAGAATGCAGCCTGAACTCATCCAACTCATTCAACTGCATACGCCTTTTCTCGCTCGATGCCTCAAAGTCCATGTTCAGCTTTTTAATTGCCTAGTATGCTTTGCGCTCCAGTTCAACGGGCAAGTGGCATGCTTTTCCATAAACCAGCTTATAGGGGGACGCTCCAATTGGTGTTTTGTATGTTGTCCTATATGCCCAAAGGGCATCATCCAACTTTGAAGCCCAATCTTTCTTGTTCACACTCACCGTCTTCTCTAAAATTTGCTTGATCTCCCTGTTTGACACCTCAGCTTGGCCACTTGTCTGTGGATGATACGCTGTAGCAACTCTATGGCGAACTCCATATTTGGCTAGAAGATTATTCAACAACTGATTGCAAAAATGAGCCTTCATCGCTGATTAAAGCCAGTGGAGTCCCAAATCTCGAGAATATATTCTTTTTCACGAACGCAGCTACCACCATTGCATCATTTGTAGGCAAAGCAATTGCCTCCACCCATTTCGACACGTAGTCAACAGCTAGCAAAATATATTTGTTTCCTCTGGAAGGTGGAAACGGCCCCATAAAATCTATCCCCTAAACATCAAAAAGCTCAACTTCTAAAATGTTGTTTAGAGGCATCTCATGCTTCCGTGTGATTGTGCCCGCTCTCTAGCATTGGTCATACTTCTTAACGAATGCATGAGTATCCTTGAATAAAGTTGGCCAAAAGAGACCGGATTGTAGCACCTTTGCAGCTGTTCTATCTCCTCCATGATGGCCTCCATAAGGTGATGCGTGACAATCATGCAATACTAATTCCGCTTCTTCTTCAGGAGTGCATCTCTCATCAATTGATCAGCACATTGCTTGAATAAGTAGGGCTCATCCCAGTAGTAAAAGTTCACGTCATGCAAAAACTTCTTTCTAGCTTCAGTTTTAATTTCAGGATGAAGTACCCCGCTCACCAGATAATTCACATAATCCGCGTACCATGGGGGAGAGTCATGAGTCATAGCAAAAAGTTGCTCATCACGGAATACTTCTTTAATCTGGCCATCCTCCTCTACGTGATCGTGATTTTCCAACCGGGATAGATGGTCAGCTACTTGGTTCTCTTTCCCCTTCCGATCTCGTATTTCTACATCAAACTCCTGCAACAATAAAACCCAGCGCATCAATCTAGCTTTGGATTCTTTTTTTGTAAACAGATACCTGATTGCCGCATGATCGGTATGGACTATGACTTTTGTTCCCACCAAGCATGCCCGAAATTTCTTGAAGGCCCACACTACTGCTAACAGCTCCTTCTCCGTGGTGGTGTAGTTTAGTTGTGCATCATCGAGAGTCTTGCTTGCATAGTAGATGGAATAGAACACCTTGTCCTTCCTTTGGCCTAGCACTGCCCCAATAGCAAGGTCACTTGCATCACACATAAGTTCGAATGGTAAGGACCAATTTGGTGCCACGATTATGGGATCAGTCCCCACTTCCTTTTAAGCTCTTCAAAGGCCTTGAGGCAAGCATCATCAAAGTTGAAAGATGCATCCTTTTCAAGCAACTTGCACAAAGGAGTGGCAATTTTAGAAAAATCTTTAATAAAGCGCCTATAGAAACCCGCGTGTCCCAAGAAACTCCAGACATCCTTCACTTAAATAGGTGGAGGTAATTTTTCAACTGCCTCCACCTTCGCTTTATCCACTTCAATGCCGGTCCTGGATATTTTGTGACCCAAAACGATGCCTTCTTGTACCATAAAATGGCACTTTTCCTAATTTAGCACCAAATTTGTTTCTTCACAACGGGCTAGCACCTTGCTTAAATTCCTCAAGCAGTCATCATAAGAAGACCCAAAAACTGAAAAATCATCCATAAACACTTCCACGAATTTTTCCACCATGTTGGTGAAAATAGCCATCATACACCTTTGGAAAGTGACTGGTGCATTGCAAAGTCCAAACGACATTCGCTTGAAGGCGAAAGTGCCATAAGGACAAGTAAAAGTAGTCTTCTCCTGATCCTCTGGGCATATGACATTCTGATTGTATCCTGAGTAGCCATCAAGGAAGCAGTAGTATTCATGCCCGGCTAACCTGTCTAGCATTTGGTCGATGAATGGATGTGGGAAGTGGTCTTTGCGAGTCGCCTTGTTGAGATTTCTATAATTGATGCATACTCTCCATCCCGTAATAGTGCGAGTGGGGATTAGCTCATTCTTCTCGTTCTCAACTACAGTCATTCCTCCCTTTTTGGGCACACACTGAACTGGGCTGACCCAATTGCTGTCGGAAATAGGAACAATGATACCTGCATCGAGCAACTTTATTACTTCCTTTTTCACCACCTCTTTTATTATAGGATTTAATCTCCTTTGCTGATCCACACTGGGGCGGTGTCCGTCCTCTAGAAAAATTTTATGCATGCAAAATGATGGACTAATACCCTTGATGTCAGCTATAGTCCACCCAATTGCCTTTTTATACTCACGAAGGACTTTAAGCAATTTTTCTTCTTGAGTGCTGGTCAAGCTGGATGAAATAATCACTGGCAGTGTCTCAGAATTCCCCAAATAAGCATAGCACAAATGCGCTGGAAGTGGCTTGAGTTCTAGCCTTGGAGCCTCCTCAATAGATGGCCTGGGAAGGGTCAGAGTGACAGGCCATTCCAATTCTTCAAATTTTCTGAACCCCTGGAGATAACTGCAGGACATATCCAGTACTTGCTCAATTTCTCCCATCATTTCATCTTCATTAATTTCCACATCCCCAATCAATACTCGTTCAACAGGATTTACCGGGCTCATGTAAGGCACTAATGATGAGGAATCGCTCTCCACCATAGAGATCATGGATAATTCTTCATAGTGGGTTGGAAACCCAAGTGCTTTATAAACATTGAACACTTCTTCTTGGTCACCTACTCTCATTATCATTTTTCCTTCGCAAACATCAATAATCGCTCGTCCCGTGGCTAAGAATGGACGCCCCAAAATAAATGGGACTCCCTGATCGGGCTTGTAATCCAGGATGATAAAGTCAGCAGGAAATATGAACGAACCCACTTGGACCAGTACATCTTCAATCACTCCCTCATGATGAGCAAAGGAGCGACCAGCCAACTGTAATATAACTGTTGTTGGGCGTGGATCACCCAACCCTAATTGTCTGAACACTGATAGCGGCATCAAATTTATGCTTGCTCCAAGATCACATAGAGCTCGCCCAACAGCATGTTTCCCAATTGAAATTTGGATGGTGAAACTACCCGGATCCTTCAATTTCTGAGGCAGCTTACCTTGAATTCTGGAACTGCACTCCTCAGTGGCCACGGTCTCAAACTCGGTTAGCCTCCTTTTATTTTCCACAATGTCCTTGATGTACTTTGCATATTTGGGTACTTCTTGTAAGATGTCAACCAACAGAATATTAATTTGTACCTGTTTCAAGATATCAAGGAACTTTTTATATGCGTCATTATTCCTTAGTTTCTGCAATCTTTAAGGGAATGGAGGTGGTGGACTTGCAACCAATTGTGGGGGTTGCTCAGCCACTGCCTCTCCAACCGGCTTCTCTGGTTCTCTATCTTTTTCTGTTGTTGACTCTATAGTGGTTGGCCGCTCATTAAAAGTCACTTGTTTCCTCTTTTTAGATTCAACTTCTTCCAGTTGTCTCCCGTTCCTCAACGACACGGCATTAAGGGTCGCCTTAGGATTTGCTTCAGTGTCACTAGGAAGAGCTCCAGCTGGTCTAGTATTTTGAGCATCGACAAGCTGTCCCATTTGTCGTTCCAAATTTCTTACTGTTGTGGTGAGGGTTTGATATTCGGTCCTGAACTGTTTATTGTCAAGCACCAACTGTTTCAACAATTCATTTGTATTCTCCTCTACCAGTTGAGGTTGCTTCTAAGGTTGATTGAAATTTCCTCGGGGTCTATACTAATTCTGGTTCTGCTGATTTCCACCCCATGAGAAGTTAGGATGATTCCTCCAATTCGGGTTATAGGTTTTCCCATATTGGGCATTCTGATTCATTAGCCCCCTGCTCTGCTGTCCCACATAATATATAGATTCTGGATTCGTGGGGCACATGTCACTCGTATGGTTGTCACCTCACATTTCACAGCACAGAGACATCTGTTGTACCTGTTGCCTCGGTTGTACCTGTTGCATTGTCATTCTGTTCATCTGGTTTGCCAGTTTTGCCATCTCAGCTCTCATGGCTGCGAAGTCATCAAGTTCAATCAACCCAGCTCCCTTCGGTTTAATTGCCCTGCGCGAATCGCCATCTCCTTGCCAGTTATGATCATTAGCCGTGAAGTTATTCAGCAAGAGTTGGATTTCGCTATATGGTTTTGCCATGCAACTGCCTCCACAAGCTGAGTCAAGGTTCATCTTTGAGGCCTCATCTAACCCATCAACAAAAATATGTCCCAACACCTCATCAGTCTGACAATGATGTGGACAATCTCTAAGCAGCTTCTTGTATCTTTCCTAGGCTTGACGAAGAGTTTCTCCATCCCGTTGTTCGAACCCAAGAATTTGACTTCTTAGTGACTTTGTCTTTTTGGTGGGAAAGAATTTGATTAAGAATTTCCTGGCTAGATCGTCCCACGTGTGGATTGAGTTTGCGGGCTCCTTCGGTAGCCATTCCTTTGCTTCCCCCCAACAGTGAAAAGGGGAACAGTGTCAACCTGACATAATCCTTGGAAACGTTCGGATAATTGAAGGTATCCGTAATTTCCAAGAAATTTTGAATATGCCTATGCGGATCTTCATGAGACAGACCCACAGATTGCCCTATGGACTGAATCAGCTGCACCATATACTATTTAAGTTCAAAATGCCCTGCGATCTCAGGTTTCACAATAGCCTGAGTCATATTAGCAAAATTGGGCTTTGCTGCTTCTATCACCGCACGCTCAGCATTACCTGCCATCTCTATTGGCTATGGTTGAACTACAATGTCCAATTCTCTTTCTATTCTAGTTCTGGCTTCGACCTCTCTCCTCACCTTGTGAAGTGTCCGTTCAATTTCAGGATCAAAAGGAAGAAGATTGTTTGCGCTTCTACTCCTCCGCATTCAAGAGAAGAGCCTGTGTCAATGCAAACAATGTAAACTGATAAGTAAAACTTGAACAAATAACAAATATAAGCTTAAGTCGGTAAAGTAGCATATTTTTAAGTCCCCGGCAACGGCGCCAAAAACTTGTTGCTCCCTAACGCACACGCAAGTATACGTGGTCGACAAGTAATATAGGATTTTGAGTCCAGATATCGTACCCACAGGGACTTATATCAACTACTTACTAACACACTAATATTGTTATTCAATCAAGCAAAATTCAAGTTCAATAGCTTGATTACGCTAAACTACAACTCTAAGTTATAACTATATTATCGAATAACTAATTAATTGTTGTTTAATCAATAGAGACAAGTTTCCAGGGTTGTGATTAATTTACCAATCTTATTGTGTTCTAATTTACTCTCCCTTTCATATAATTCACTCATGATTGCTAATTAATTGATAAGTATTCTCATAGCCTTCTCCCAAGTACTACTCGCCTATTCTCAATAGATCAATGCCTATATTCCTATGGAATCAATCTATTACGAACGCAATAAGATCACGATATTTAATTAAGCACGGTGATTAGGTATATTCCTATCCTAACCATCCGCTCCCCCCCCCCTCCCCTAAAGGTTAAGATCATGCCATCTTCAACTCTTCTCTAATCTAAACACGGCTTTCCCAAGCATAGCATAGATAGTAAATGGGATCTAGCTGTTGGCCAGACAATTAAGCAATTAAACACAAAATTGAAGAAACAACCATATATTAGTGAATTATAATCAAGATAAAGTTAATATCAAACAACAATATTCATGGCTAATCACAACCCCAGAACAATGGGTTATTAGCCACTCATGATCTAATCAAACCAAAGTATAAGTTTTGAATCAATTGTAAAATACTAGAAAAGATTGAAGAAACTGAGAATTCTTGCTTCCTCCCGATTCCGTTGTGTGTTTTTGCTCCCAAAATCACGTCTCTCCCCTAAAATTAGGTTTAGACTTCTTTATATACGTGCTGGAGAGGTGTAGGGCCGAAAATAACCGTGTCCTAGGCAAAATAGGAGATCCGCGTCATCGGCGCCCTGGGTAACGCCAGGCGCCCACCAGGGCGCTGCTTCCAGTGACCTTCTGCCTTCAGCGCCACAGGTGGCGCCCAAAATGCAACCTTGTCCGATTTTGTTCTATTTTGGCTTAATTCTTGCGCGTTTCGCCCCCAATTGCTCACGACTCATTCCTACACATAAAAACACTTCAAATTAACATGAATCGTAGCATTAACATCCCACTTTCACGAAACAAAAGTCAAATGTGAATCGATATACATAGAAATATATATACTTTACACTAAACATCAACATGCATATCATCCTACTGTTGATACCCAATTTTGCCCTCATATTTTTATAAATGTCATGTGTACTTTCAAAACATCATTTCTTGCATTATTACCTAATTTACATGATTCATAAGAATTATCTATAATTTTTAAAGCTTAAAATTGATTTTCTCGTATTTAATTATTTATACACATAATTTATACACACATGCATGTTTTATAACATTTTACGTCATTTCATATAATTGCATTTTTTTATTTTTTTTGCATTTTTGAGCTATTTACACATTTTTTTTGCAATAATAGACTATACTTTACAATTAATTATATTTTGTCATTTTTTTCAGAATCCAAATAATCTTTTAACTTTCATCTATTATTTTAACATATTAATTTGCATAGATAGTATTTTTATATTTATGTAGCTATTTTATAAAATTATTTTTTTCTTAATTTCTTATACTTAAAATCCAGCCCAATACAAGGCTAATTCCGGACCAAATCAGGCCCAAAACGTTGGGCCCACTCCACTTCACTCTTTAGCAGCCCAACCAAACGACCCATTTAAAAATCTTGTCACGACCCGTTGCAGTTAACCCGCCCCATTTCTTATTCAATCCTGGCCGTTGATCCTCAATGATCAATGGCCCATAATAAATCCCCATCTCTCCTTATAACCTCTCGCCCAAACCCTAGAGACTCATTTCCCCGCCCAGTTGCCTCTATATTCTCTCATCTCTCCTCTCTCATACTAACCCTAGCCGACTATGGAGATTCTCTCTTATTCCTTCTTTGTACGCGTTCGTACACGGATTCTACTTGCCTTTTCTACTACTATCACTCGTTTGTGGTAACTTTCGTTACCATTATACTTATGGCGAGCTCGATTCTCACAGATATGGCTTTGATTCTATGGTTTTGGTTGTGATTATGATTCTATACACTTAAGAAGAGAAAATTTCTCTTGTATATGGTATGTCCCCGGTGATTCTGTCATGATTGGGGCTTGTGAAGGGTTCGGAGTTTCTTACTTTCTCTATTATTTTGAGCATGCATGGAATATATTCTCTCTCTTTTTTGTGTTGATTGATTATATTTCCTTGTTTGTTCATCCAAGCTTGCTACTATATAAACCCCGCTTCCCCTGGAGCTCAAAGAGGGGGACTACTGCAAGAACTACCATTTGACTACTGTTATTATCACTATTATTCTTTTACTCTTTCACTCTATATTGTTCTGAACTTTGGCTCTTGGCCCGCTGAAAGCCAAGGCTTCCGAAATTCGACTAATTGACCTTTCTTGGTGTGAGCACTACCCGGGATTCATCTAAAACCCTTGGGAACTCTGACGCACTAAGATTTTGGGTTCTACCGCTCTTTTTTATGTTCGGAGTACTGTTGAGATTGTTCTTCTTGTTTATCTGTTTATCACTTGATAACTGGTAAGTTCATTGGCCTTCGTAGTTTCATTCTCCTTTGTTTGTGTTTGTCTTCAGTACACTCATGCCACTGAAATTTGTGTGATTCAATATGTTTCTATGCTATCTCTGTATGCAGCCTTATTGACTCTGAAGTTGTCTTGTGACTCTGAACTTTTTCTAGTACTTGAATTTGCCTAAAAATCCCAACTCCGATATGTCTACTACCTGTGTTTAATATGAATGATTGTTGGATCTCTTAAGCATGTTTACCTTAATGTGTGTGTTTGAATGCTTATTACCTGCTATTCTCCCTGAATTTATCCCCTACCTTGTTCTGCATCCTTACGATAGACCAACCCATGTGTTCTAATGTATCTGATACTCTACTGCGACCAATTCTTAACTGTGATGCCAGCCAATTGTGAGCTTTATTGTGTGTTCCATGCTTAGTTCACTCCCATGTTGTTTAATAATACTTATAGTTTGTATGGTGAAATGCAATATCCAGCCTTTATGTGACAATCTAGCTCTTAATGGTCTTTGCATATTAAGAATTCTAGCTCTACTAAACCTGTTCAATTTGCTTTGTCGTCAATCCTGCTTTCCTACCCTGACATGGATTGTTATGTCAACCAAACCCATGCTTAGGGAGTAATTTAGTACATGCCTAACTGGTTATTCTTTGGTCCTGCCGTTCATGAGGACCTGTTATTTTGCATTTGTAATTCTTTTGTGTGTTTGCTGACTAGCTCAATCCTGCACTCCTTAGTACCAGTTCAGACCTTAGAAATAAATCTTACAGCTGACCTTCTTTCACCACATATGGCAAAATGGTATTAGATTTGATGCTTGCTTTTCTTACTGTTGAAGTTTGATATTATCTCTTGTACTGTGATAACTTTCTCTTGTTAAGTAATTGCTCGACCATGGACCTATATTATTAATTTCCATTTTGAACTTACTACATTGAGGCTATTCTTTATTGCTCCCTTATATTTTCATGATTAGATCCCCTATTTAAAAATTGCCTTAAAAGCTGTTTGACCATGCTAGTGTTTGAAACTTCATTCGAAAGAATCTGTTATTCCAGGATAATCGATCATGTCCCCTTAAAATGCAAGCATGAATCTCCCTTGCGAACTTGTCTGCCTTTCATGTATTTTTGTCTATGTGTTTTGGCTGGAGTTGTTGTTAGCTTTAGGAGTTAAGTATGAAATTGTTATCAATTCCATAAGTATTTTGTTACCTGTAAGGCTGAATTGGGCATTTCTTTGGTTAAGCAAGGTATTCATTTGGGCCTGCTTTGGTATTGGAGGTCTGAAATGCAATGTTCGCATTTGAAGTTTGGGCCCGTTGTCCGTGTGAAGTTCTGAGCATATTGGAAGGCCCATATGTGATACTGGGTTATTCTATATTTGTAATTGGTCCGGAGCTTGGTTTAATATGGTATGTAATAACCTGTAAATAATGGGGAATTAGTGGAATTGGGGGAAAGGGGTACATTCTAATACTTGCATAAAAGGGTAAAAAATGTGCCTATAGGTTCTACGTGGTCTATTTGCTATTTTGTTCAACATGCCTTATATGCTATTTAGTTTCATGTGTAGAAAGCATGCCTATAGGAATCACGCATACACTTCATTTCATTTGTCAAATATGCTACACTTGTTTCCATGTCTACTATCAACACTCTTAGATAACATATTTATAGGATGCAACAATGCAATACTTTTACTTACCTAGATACCATGATTACAGGATCTTAACTAATTAATCAACTGCTTCATGCCTAACTCAGATATCCTACCTATAGGGACAAAGTGTTATAAAATCAAGTCTAATTGTTAGAAATCATGCTTATAGGGTGTTTATTGGCGCTACCAATACTGTGTTTTCAAGCGACTTCACTGCCTAATCACGCGACTATAGACATCATGTTTATAGGGTACTATCACCTACCTAAGACGCATATCTATAAAATCAGCATTGGTAATTTAGAATTACGAGATTGTTTTCACCACCTTATCACGCAAATAATTAGATATCCTGTCTATAGGACTTGTAACGCTCTAATCTGCCTATACATCTGTCCAGAAATTACAGCATTGCCTGTATAATAACGGAATCATATAGAAATCATGCCTATAGGACTTAACGATTCTAATACATCTTAATTTTGTCTACTGCCTAACCATAAATCTATTTGCGTGCTTATGTGTGGAGGTTAACTTGAGCCTTTTTATTGCTATTTCATGCAGTCCTATCTGTTTTGAGTGTCGCCTAGTTTTATCATTTTTGAGCAACCTAAGTAAAGTCTAGAACTACTCGCTAGTAGGTCCAAAGCCTCCTGGACCATAGGCATGGGACGGGTAGTGCACGCATAGGGCACGACTTAGAATTGAATGAGAACGCCTTTAAGTAAAAAAATTCAACATAGTAATCGGGTAGCAGGAGATGATAGTTTGTGCTCGCTGAATAATATGAGCAACCTCTACCTTAAGAGAGTTGCAAAGTATTATTTATGTTACACGTGGTGATCCTTTAGGCTAAAAAATTTAGGACCCCCCCCCCCCCTTTTTATGTGCTTGTTATTTAAATTTAGTCATTCAACATAGATCAATATAGTTCGTACCTTTGTAGTTATTAGTACTTGTACCGATTCTCATATGTTTTAATAAGACTCTACAACTTCTGAATTTCCCTTCTATTTATTTGATCACCTAGCTTAATTACATAATCCACATAGTTTAAAGTTCGGTCGGGACCCACAGTTATGGATCTCGAAGAGTGCCTAACACCTTTTCTTTGAGGTAATTTGAGCCCTTACTCGATCTTTGGTGACACAGACTAGTCAAACAGAGTTACTTGCAAATAGGTTACCCTAACGCACCTTAAAATCGTTAGGTGGAGACTCTTCTCTTTTAATACTCCTTTAAAAGAGTTGTCACATGTCGAAGCCCACTTTCAAAACGGGGCGCGACACCTACGTTCGAGAAATACGCTGCTATGGCCCTCGAATTACGGTAATAAATCGGAGGAAAAAATCAAGGGATAAACAAAGTTGTAACACGTAATGTTTATCAATAAAATTCTTTTTTAATTATAGTTGTTTGTGATTGCATTTTTATTTTTCCCTCGCATATGCAAAGTCAAACACACAATGGATTGAAAACTTGAAGATGCCTACTGGATATCAACCTCCAAAGCTTCAACAATTTGATGGAAAGGAAAATCTCAAGCAACATGTGGCGCCTTTCGTCGAGACATGCAACAACGCTGGGACTCATAGCGATCATCTTGTCAAACAGTTTGTTCGTTCTCTCAAAGGTAATGTATATACAATTGGTACACAGATCTCGAACCCGGTTCTATCGATAGTTGGGAACAGTTGGAGCAAGAGTTTCTCAATCGTTTCTATAGCACAAGACATATCATAAGCATGATCAAACTTACAAACTCTCATCAAGGAAAGGATGAGCTAGTTATTAACTTCATCAACCGCCGGAGGTGCTTGAGCCTCAACTGCAAAGATCGCCTTGGCGAAACTTCTGGCACTCTTTTGTGGGATAATCTCTACCTTTCATCTCTTCTTTTCAAAGTTCAAGAACAAGATCTAACAATTCGACCATGGAAGAACAACTTGCAAATTTGACCAAAAATACTCGCCTCGAAAAGTTAGCAAGTGAGATCGAGAGCTTAGCAGAAGTAAAACCAATCCAAGCACATGTGGACCTTTCTGAAGATAAAGAAGAGGGAGAATCCTCTACGAGGCGAATGATCGTGGTTAAAGAGATCCAAGTTTCTTCAGAAGGCCTAATTCATGTTGATCTATTGAAGGACTTCATCATGAGACAATTAAAGATAAAATTGATCCTCCGATTAAATCTTCCCTCGCATATGCAAAGTCATACACACAACGGATTGATAACTTGAAGATGCCTACTGGATATCAACCTCCAAAGCTTCAACAATTTGATGGAAAAGGAAATCTCAAGCAACATGTGGCACATTTCGTCGAGACATGCAACAACACTAGGACTTATGACGATCATCTTGTCAAACATTTTGTTCGTTCTCTCAAAGGTAATGCATTCAATTGGTACACAGATCTTGAACCTTGTTCTATCGATAATTGGGAATAGTTGGAGCAAGAGTTTCTCAATCGTTTCTATAGCACAAAACACATCGTAAGAATGATCGAACTTACAAACACTCATCAAGGAAATGATGAGCTAGTTATTGACTTCATCAACCGCCGGAGGTGCTTAAGCCTCAACTGCAAAGATCGGCTTAACGAAACTTCTGGTAGACATTGTCCCACTGGGCGAGCTAGAATTTGTAGACAACAAATTTGCGTCAGGAAAATAATCGAGACTGAAAAATATTGCAACAATCGTAGTATTTGATTTTAACAATGTGTGAGTGTCACAATCTCTATGATTCCTCTGATTCTACATTTCCAATATAAATTTAAGGACCTTTGAGCTTGATCTTGAATTTGAGTTTGATTTATCCGTCGCGAACTCTTTGATTATTGCCACGAATTTTATCACGAACAAGTAGCCTTGATCTTGAACGCCTTGTATTTGATTTGACTTCGTTCTTGATCTTGAATACTTAAAATTTGTGTTGAAATGCTTGAATGCTTGAACACTTACAGTTTGCAGAGATTTATGGCCTTTGATCCACGAACTTCCTTGTGTCTTCTTGTTATAACTTCTGGTCCGATCTTGATCTTGACGTATTTTTAATCCAAGGGTTTGCAGCTTGTTTTTGAATCTTCGTCTTGATCTTTGAATCCTTAGAACACTTGAATACTTGTAGCTTTTAGAGAAATCTGCAGCGTTTGATCCACGAGCTCTCTCTTGATTCTTGTTATAACTTCTGGTCCCTTTTCTGAGTTATGAAGACCCCTATTTATAGATGTGGGAGAGAAGAATTGTGATGAGAACAAACTATTTCCGATCAATCAGATTGAAACGTGACAGGACCGAATTTGATTGGCCAGAACATGTCACTTGCATATGTGGCGCGATTTAATTGGCCTTTTAATGTGACTTGGCATGCCTCGTCATTTTGACACGTGGCATGATCCTTTTGGCTCTTATGTTTGACTTGCGTGTCACTCTTTTGACACGTGGCACTGGGCCTTTAGGAAGGTGACATCTTGGGCCTAATGAAGTGGGCTCATCACTTATCGCCCAATTAATTGGGCTAACCCAATGGATTTGGACTTATTTATTTAATCCATATATATTGGACTTATATAACTAATCCAATCATATTAGCCAATAAATTTATTTGAACTAATATATTAAAAATATAGTCTAAATAATTTTATGAATTTAAATCCAGTAAAATTTAGATGGCTACAGATACTTCTAAGCGTAGACCAAGATTAGTATCAATCCCAAATTGCCTAACCCATTGCTCAAACTTTTGCATTCTTCCATCAGATCCTCTAGCATGTTTAATACTTTCCCTAATTGCAAACAAGGAATCACTAGCTGCTTTTAAACCCTCATGAACAATCAAATTCAAAATATGAGCCGACCAACGCACATGAAAGAACTCACCATCACATACCAAACTATTTTGCAAACTATGATGCCCATTTAAAATATTTTGCAAGCTATTATTGGTCGTGGCATTATCCAAAGTGATTGAAAATACCTTCTTATCTAAGCTCCATTCTTTCAAGTAGTCGTATATTACAACATCCATTTCAACTCCGGTGTGAGGAGGATACATACGATAAAAATTTAGACTTTTACAATTCGTCCTCCAATTTTCATCAACAAATTGAGCTGTTAAACAAATATATCCCTCAGAAGTAGATGATGTCTAACAACCAGAAGTCAAACATACTCTATTAGGAATTTTAGTCAAGTTTTCTTTCAATTTATTCTTCTCTCTAATATACATTTTTCTTACATCTGCAATTTCTGTGTTCCTAGAAGGCATCACAACATCCGGACTTATATAATTCACCCAATCCCTAATTCCATCATATTCAAGAAAAGAAAATGACAAATTATGTTTAATAATAGCTTCATCAAGCTTTTCAGGTTGTGTTCATTGATCTATCTTTCTAGACTGTAATTTACCTTCTTGATTAATGAACATAAGACCCACATCATTATATTTAAGCATTGGACATACCTCTTTATGATGATGTAAATGTGATATCCCATAATTTTTACCTTTTGGAGTTGTACCAACCTTCAAATCTCCCTTACCGCCATCACATTGTGCCATTTCAATTCCATCTTCTGCTTTGCCAATTTTTGTGAAGTAATTCCTCACTTCTGATGTTGTCTAAGTATTTTTCTGTTGTGATTCTATCGAACCAGTTGCCTCCACACTATCATCAAGTATGCTATTTGCGTCATCCATTAATCTTCTTAACTTCCTGTGGTGAAATAAATAAGAAGATAACCAAAAAAATATTAGAGTTCTAAAACTACATGGACACATGATTTATGAATGAAATTAATCCAAGAACAGATTGTATGAAGTGAAATAATTAAAATGCCTCTGAAAGTAGAGACACAATAAAGTCCATACAATAAATTAACTAAAGATATTATTATATACTTTATTTTCAAGGAAGAATACGAATTAATTATAGCAAAGTGACATGCTTCAGTTTTCATTCTTAACATATAAATTTAGCTTTAGAAAATAGATCAACTGAATAGATAAAAAGCTCATGCAATTTAACATAGAAAATAAATAAATAAATAAATAAATAAATAAATAAAGGTATTATAATTGTTGTATGGTGTGATAATATAAATTATTTCTTAACAACTAATGTAACTTTTTCATTGCAATACGTGCAATCTTATAATACGAATATAACTAATTTTGACAGTATTACTATTGGGGAGTGGCTGAAGAGAAAAATAATCTTGTTTTAGTTACATAGAATAGAGATAGCATTTAGAAGTTCTTAAAACCTAGTTTAATACTCAATGAAAAATATCATAAATCTGAACATCAATAGTATTACTATCTGAATAAAATCATAACAATAAAATTAAGATTTAAACAGAAGAATAGAAAAACAAAGTTAAACTAGAAAAAAAGAAAACTAACCTGTACGTCGTCGACTACGAGAGCGAAAGAGAGTTCCAAAAAAAGTAGCTTTACTTCCTTTAAAGTTTAGGGTTTAGACAATTTAAGATTTTATTGGATATTTATTTAATAATTTTTGTAAACTTAACTAATTAACGTTTTAAAACTTTGAATTTTTGATCTTTAATATGATGAGCTTAATAAACTTTAAACTTGAGATACTCTTCTTGTTATTTTTAGTGTCATATACTTTTCATAAATATTTTAAATAAATATTTTTATTAGGTCCACGGACCGGTTCAATCCAGCCTCAGTCAAGCCTCATGCGCCACGGACTTACATCTGGGCTTAAAAGTCGCATTTTTAAATGGGCTCCTAAAATTTTAGCACAACCCTGCTAAATCATGGGCTGGGTTGGGCTGGCCCAATGGGCCAAGCCCATATTGACGGCTCTAAGTAAAATGCTGAGTTGCTTGTTGACTGAACTGAGGGATCTCAGTATATTACTAAGTTGCCTGTTGACTGGACTGAGTAGTCTAAGTGTATTGTTGAGTTGTCTGCTAATTGGATTGAGTAATCTGAGTGGACTGCTGAGTTATTGACTAAGGTATAAACCCAGGATCAGGGATCATAACAAACTCGATTGGTTCACTAGGTTCTTGCACTAGCTGGGGTATCCCTTGTAGTTACATGAAGTAAAATGAACTTGTTAGTCTTTAAACAAATAGAAATAATAAAATAACTATTGTTAGATGTCTTTACCTTCATTGGACATTTTCTTTGATTTACGTTTAGTTTGCCATAGTAACCACAATGTATTTGAAGGATTTTTCTAAAGGCTATCCACGTGCCTTACATATTAATAGCCTCATCATTTTCTGTTGTCCTTTTGACTATTGGTCTGCCCACCTATCTTTACTAAGGGTGGTGGATCCATGCCTTCCAAAATTTCTCACCTCTCACGGGTTGGAGCATGCGTTGATACATCAACTGTAATGTCTCTTTTGAATACCACCATCCCAGTCTTTGGATCAAGCTTTTTATTATTGAAGGCTCTAATAGCATGAGGACATGAAATGCCAAACAAGTAACCTATCACATGTGCACTTCTGCTGCTCAAGAATAACAGTATGTCACCTAGTGTTACTCTATAACTCCTCTCTTAATTGAAGTATGATTACAATCTTGTGTCATCTTTTTGTAATCACTATACAGTTGGATTGTAGTCATTTTTCTAGCTACTCACTTCATTTCCATTGTCCTTTAACAAAATCATTATTTTCAAATAAGGGTGGCAAGTGGGTCGGGCGAGTCCAAAACGGGCCGGTCTCGTGGGCCGCGGTCCTGGTCCTTAAATAAATGGGTTAAACGGTCCCGGGCTAAACGTGATTTTTGTAGGAACTGTTCTGGGACTGGACCCACGAACTCATGGTCCCATGCTAAACGTGTCGGACCCGCGGTCCCAACGGGCCAAATGGGCCCAACGGCTAAGCAGTAATTTTTTTAAAAATTAAATAAAAATTAGAGACAAAAAAATAAAAAAATAAAAGAAAATGCCTTGTAATTATATTATACAATTGTGACTTAATTTTTTAATTTAAATTTAAAGATAAAAATATTATAAAAAGATATTCAAAGCAATGCGTCGTAATTTTATTATAGCAATAAAAAACATGGCAATATCTTTCTTAGTCTTCCTTCCCTCTGTGGAATAAGCACAACAAGGTGTTAATACCACAATTGAGAAGAAAAAGAAACTAATCAAGAAGTGCCAAAATACAAGTTACATAATACATACTAATTTTTGTTCATACAAGTTACATGCTATCTCTTACAAACTTCATAAATCCTTCAAGGTTCGGAGGAAGTTCCGTTGGTGGTGGGGGAAAAGTAGCTTGGTCATCGCCGCTTCCATTGTCGGACGAAGCAACATCCTCAGCAAGTTCAGCTAGCATTTCTTCATAAGCTTCGTCTACCTCTGGTTCTGATTCGGTAAGTCCAAAATTTCTTCCTCTGAAAAGTACTGGTAGGTTCTCTAAAAATGTAGGGGCAGTGACGGGAGTATCAGATGGATCATCATTTGGATTAGCAGCGTTATCACTAGTTGGGTCAACATCAGGAGCAGGAATAGTAGGTGTATCATCGTCCGATTGAGTTTCATCAAGATCAGTTTCCTCATCATCATTTTCATCAATAGTATTATAATTATTAAAATAGAGAGCATTCATTAATTCATGGTCTAAATGTTCACCGGGTGCAATATTATGGCAAAATTCAGTGTCGTTAAATTGTAATAAACTATTATCGGTATCAAGAATAGCAGGTGTAGGACGGGTATGGGTTTGGTTCGTGGAGCCGGGGGCAGGGGAGGAGAAACAGCAGTACCACTAGATTCGCCAGTCTTGGATTTTTCCTTATTCTTACTTTTACCAAGAATATTTCTTAAGGAAGACATCTTAATTAATAAGTAATAACAAATAAATAAAACATATAAAACTATAATATTAAGACTTAAGAGTTGGAACGAGTTTACCGAATTGACGAACAACTTACTGAAAATTGATTATCGTTGAAGACTTAAAGACTCCAATTCACAACTTCACAATTTTTTCACAAATTGTAACAACCTCAATATTTTTTGACTATTTTTTTGGAACAAAGTAAGCAATAGTAGCAACCTCATAATTTTTTCACTATTTTTTTTGATAAAGTAAACAATTGTAGCAAGAATAGAAGAAAATTAGAGAGAGATTTTGATAGATTGATATTAATCTTATAAGAAAATGAAAGAATAAGGGGGTATTTATAGTAGAAAATAGGGAAAAAGTGTAATAATAAAAAGTTTGAGGTTAAAACTAACTTTTTTTTTTTGTTGGGGGGGGGGGGGGGGGGGGG
>MCJB01044905.1:18979-39514 GCA_002018475.1 Nicotiana obtusifolia | reverse complement strand
TAAATGGCTATTTTTTAAATACCCAACGACTATTTTTTAAATCCCCAACGGCTCTTTTTTTAAAATCCAAATGGTTCTTTTTAAAATTTAAAAAAATATATCTGTTAGGCCGGTTTGGCCCGCCATGGACCAGTCCGGTCCCGGTCTCTTGGCGGGCCAAACGGGCCCGGTCCTAATAATTCATAGCTAAGAACCGGCCCACGAGACCGGAACGAGCCCACCTCTAGCGGGCCAAACGCTCCTAGCCAGTTTAGCTCGAGTCCTAAGCCCGGCCCCGCCCGGCCCACTTGCCACTCTTACCTTCAGATAACAAATAGTCACATTAAAACGGCCGCATTAAATCTGATAAGTCTCAAGCATCTTCACAATGGGCTGTTGTCTGACTTCAAGAATCCATGAGTTGAATGATTCTGTGAAGTTATTATCCACCATCGAGTCCTTGCATTATGTGTCTAAATATGCTCTATACCAGCTAAAGGGTGGATACTTCAACAAGTCTTCCACACAATCCTCAGATCTTCACCTAGCTGCGTCAACATATCCTTAAATTCTTCTCCATATGTGCTCCAGGCAGACCACCAAGTTTTTCATCTCATCAGTATGTCAGATCTTACACCAATTTGCTTCAATGTGCCCACACAATATCTATGATGAGCTTCTAGACATACTTTCCTAACAGCATCCAAGAGTCCCTGCATGTCAACTAGTTTTAGATTAAATCAGTGCTAAGTTCTACTATTTTCCTTGTCTACTACAGTGCAAGCTAATGGATAAAAATATTTAGCAGAATCTTGAGCCACGTCCACCAACAACATGCCTTGATATTTTTCTTTTAAAAATGTACCATCAAGTCCTATAAAAGGTGTCAAACCTACTTTGAAGCCATTCTTGAGGGCCTGAAAGCACATATACATCCTCAAGAATCTCCTTTTACCTTTTTCCAATGCATCTTGGATAACCACATCAGAACCAGGATTGTTGTCCCTCAATTCTTGGGCATATGTCTTCAACTTGTTGTACTCATCTAAGTAGCTATCTTCTAGCTTCTCTAACACCATCCTTTTCACTCTTTTTAACTTTGACTAACTCATATTTAGCTTAAATCTCTCCTTCAGCTCACCCTTCATTTCTTTCACCTTGTACTTGGGATTATTTTGAATCTTTCTCTTAAAATAATGAGCTAAGGTAGCAGGAGTAGCTCTTCTGTCCTCAAATGCTTTCCCACATTCATGTTCAGCATGTAAAGTCTTTATCTTGACCACTTGGTTGTTTTCATCCTTAGAAATAAGACATTAAAAGGACAACCAACAATACACTTATATCTAAGTCTTTTCCTATCACTATTAACTACTTGTAAAGCCTTCTTATTTGCAAAAAAATTAATAACCTCTTTCGCTTCAGCAAATTCCTTAAATGTCACACCATTTACCAAGATTTTGTATCTATCAAGTTGGTTTGTTACCTCAAGTTTCCTTTGCTTCTTAAATACCCCCCAACACAACATCACTATCATAATCATTTTGCACAGATTCATTATTCGTAGCCTCTTTCTCACTATCACAATCAGTCCCAACAGTTAATTTTCACTATTGGTATCAGTACGTTGAGTTATATTAGGAACAATTACAGTATCATCAAGGAGGTCAATAGTAAATAAATTAATAACCCTAAAATTTTCATTAATAAGGGACTGAAGCTTCCTAATTCCTTTATCTCCATCCAACAAATAATATTTACCTTATGGAGCAATAAAAATCAGTTGTTGTACCTCGACATACCCTTGTACATCAGTGTATTCCTTACATAAATCAACGTAAGACAAATGATCTGCTTCATACTCGCTCAACAGGTGCACATTTTTTTACCATAAGATAAATCGGTTTCAGTTCCCAATCACCATCACGATTAAAATACAAATCTACTTTATCAACCATTCTTCTGACATATCCACATGCAACAATAAAAAATTATAAAAAAGAGGACCACATTAGTTAGGCACAAAGTCTAAAAGATATAAAGCAATAAAGAAAATAAAAGACCACAGTTATGTCGACTAACACCCACCCAACAACACATACAAAATACAGAAAAACCTAACTTTTTCATATCGAACAAAGACGAATGGGCCCACCCCAAACAAAAATTAAAACACAAATGCATAAAGGAGCAAATAATAATATCATATGACCTATTAAACACAAAGAAAGAGACAACATTTACCGATTCCCAAATATTCCCGAACCCTAAAAATTTACCCAAAGCATTAAATACTTATAAGGCTAAAAATGGAAGATTCTTCTGTTTTAATCCACCAAATTAGAGCAGATAGCAATCGTAATTAAACCCTAAAGCACTACTACTGAGAGATCTAATTTGACGGAAAAGAGGTAATAAAATGAAATGGAGGTAAAAGGAATTGGTAGGTAGAAGTATAGTATTTGTACTATGGGTTGGACCGAAAAATGGGACGGGTCGATATTTGGGACGGGTCATAATTGATATGGACCAGATAGCCACGTGTCCCAATCAAATCATGACAACACATTAAAAGATGGGACCACTGATGGTTCCGTTAGTCGCGAGGATAATTTCAAACCACAAAATAACGTTAAATGTATTTTCTGTCCAATAGGTGGACGGAGCGCGATAGTAAACTGTTTAGAATACTATAGGGGTATTTTTAGCTCTTTTCCGTTTAATTAGTTGTATTCCCCCCGTTTCAAAAAGATTAGAACCATTTTTTTAATTAGATTGTTTCAAAAAAAAAATTATCACCTTTTCAATAATTTAGTGGGAAGTAGGGGTTTTCATGATTCCGTTTGGATCGGTTTTTTCATAAAAAGAAACCAAATCAAGTAAGTCGGTTTCTCAAATATTAGAACCAAACCAGTTAATTCGGGTTTTTGTCGGTTTTTCGATTTTTCTGAATTTTTATCTGTTTTTCCTTAAATATGAGACATACACTACCAAACACATATTCCGGCGACTATATTTTCAATGTAACACCATCAAACCGAATATTCTTTGAGAAATCTATTATTTACCAAGATATATGGATGATAATTGAATCAAATAGTGATAAATAATTTACGATTCAATTAAAACTAAAATGGATTATTTTTAACATAAATATATTATTATACTTAGCAAAAGAAAACTACAATCAAACTAGAATGTAAAGGCAAAGAACTGAATTATTATAATAGCAAAGCACTAGACTAAAAGGGCAAACAGTTAACATGTACCATAAAATTTTTTAGAAACTTTATATAAAAATATACATATGTATAAGTGTAATAATAAATTTTTTAAAATAACTACTTCTATAGTCAGTTTGATTCGATTTTTTTCAATTATTTTTTAATTAAAATCAAAATCAAACCAAATTTGATTGGTTTTAAAATTCAAAACCAAACAAAGAAAAAGTATTGAGTTTTTGCCCATGTTGCAATCTCTAGACAACAACAATAACGACGTTATTAAAATCAACCCTCGTTTTAAGTAATCTCGGCCCAGCGAACACACATCACCCCTGCTGCTTCATTTTCTCACACGTACACCACTCTCATGCAAAAAAACAGCAACGTGTCACCAGCCAAATATTCTCCTACCGCCATTGTTAAGAGCTCCGCTTAGGAGCTTAATTTCAGCCTCCGTCTTTCCACTAATTTCCTCATTCTCAGTACTTCTCTTCACCCAACCAAAATGCAGAACCAACCAGAGAGGAAAAATGTCCATGCCAAGTACGAAGAAGTAAAAGAACAAGAACAAGAGCAAGAGAAGAAAAGTACTACTGATAAGCAAAATGAAATTCCACTAATGGCGTTGAACCACGTATCGAGACTTTGCAAGAATGTGAAAGAATCTGTAGATTTCTACACTAAAGTTCTTGGGTTTGTATTGATTGAGAGGCCGCAAGCTTTTGATTTTAATGGAGCTTGGTTGTTTAACTATGGCGTGGGAATTCATCTGGTTCAAGCTAAAGATGAAGATAGATTGCCCAGTGATACTGATAACCTCGACCCTATGGACAACCACATTTCTTTTCAGGTTTCACCCTCTTTCCGTTTCAAGATTTTCGTTCCCTTTTGGTAGTCACTACTTTGGTTATAGTGTCACTTTTTGGCAATATCTTAAAGTCAGGGTGTGTTTTATTCCCTATTCCCAAAATACATTTTCGGTTTGGAGACTCTTCTTTACTTGTGATTTCTTATATGGCTTTTAAATATTTGAAGTTATTAATTACTTTCACAAAATCGAAATGTATCATTCTCTCTTGAGTGAGACGGGCAGTCAATTGTATCATACAAAAAGCACATAACCTTTAAAAAATCTTTAAAAGTGCTTGTTGGAAGCCCACAATTTATACCAAACATTAATTGTCGATGTTTATTCATCTGCTATACAATTTAGGCACTTGAACTTGAATGAAGGAAGGAAAAAATGATGCACAATAGTATTCGTTCATTAATAGTATGTTGTGGAATTTTATGCGTAGAGCGAAGACATGGAGGGTATGGTAGAAAGGCTGAAGCAATTGAACGTAAAATATTTAAAGAGAAGGGTAGGAGAGGAAGAAGGAGCAGCTATTGATCAACTCTTCTTCAAGGATCCAGATGGACACATGATAGAGATATGCAATTGTGAGAATGTGAAGTTGGTCCCTCAACGTTCCATTGGCCGCATCAAACTTCCTTTTGATCGTCACATCCCTCCTGTTGAGTTTGGAAAAAAAGATGATGACACTGCTGCCAAAGCTTAGATTAAAGGGAGATGCTTCTTGTCTTTTACTGTTATGTTTTTTAATTTGAATTTGGTTGTAGCTTCTAACTTATTAGATTATTCAAGATTTGAGTAATGTCCGCTGAAGTCTCGATTTGGTTCGTATCGTCTAATATTGCTTCTCTTAGACGTGGTTGCTATAGCCGTATTCAGAACATAAATTAGCGGACAGGGGCACATTTTTACTACCCCGGTAAAGTTGTTTTCCGGTTTCAGAGCGGTCGAAACATCCATGCTTAATGCAAGCATTAAGGTGGACTGTTCAAATTCAAATTAAGCTTGTGCATTAGATTTTTTATATATGTTTTTTTTCATTTTTTCCGTCACTAAAAAAATATGTCCTATTTGTTATCTTTGATTAAGCAAAAAATAAATTGGAATATTACATGGTGTAAGCTAAGTGAAAAAATAAAACGGCGAATGTGAACTTTTTACACAAATTCTCATTCTCCATGTTGAAATTTTATTTTTCATTAATAAACGGCAAGTACAGGATGTTATGCCAAATTTGTGCTTGAATTAGACGACAATTATTGTAATCGAGTTGAAACACAGCATTCTTTATGATTATATCAACAACAAATAAATTTGTACTTGAATTTGACCTCAATTAAAATCGAGACGAAACGGAGCTTCTTTATAGTTATATCAACAGTTAAAATATTTTTCACAACTATAACAAAAATACATGTATAAATATATTGTTATCACGCTATCTATACTTTGAACTTCTGTATTACTTATAGCATACGTTCTTGGTTTCTAGTCAATGTTCGATATTTTAATCTAAATTTGAACTAATTCAGATTTTGTTGTAAGGTCCATTAAAATGAGAAGTGCTCCTTATTGCAGTATTTTACACATAAATTTTTTGGTTGAGTAAATGCATGCTATCATGCATTAGTAGAGTAATGTGAATGATTGACTTCAAAACACAACACATATAAAATTAGATATATAATATAATAAATATATAACTTTGGACCATTTCATTTATAAAAATATAAAATTAGAGAAGATGGACAAATAGTTTTGTGATATTTTTAGTTATTTTATTTTTACACGTGAGAAATTTGCTTTTACAAAAATTTATCTTTTACAGATAAATCTAAAAAATGACACTTCCTTAATTTTAACATTGTAAATGGCCTTAAGTACCCATTCCCTCCCAAGAAAAGGTTGAGTCAGATGCTAACGTTTGGTTCAATCACATCAATTCCTATTTCTGATGTTTGTTAGAGAACTTTTTCATAAATTGGCACAAACCAAACAGAAACAAATTTAAATAAAGATTAATTAACCCAAATAGCCATACATCCATTGCTTAAAGTTCGTTAAAAACAAACAGAAAATAAGCAGCCAGTACTTAAAACGGTACGAAATCCTTTTGTGCTCTTTAGCTTAGATTATAGTTTTGTTCTTTATTTTTTTTCTTTTTGTTAAATTAATTAATTTTCTAGTGATCACTTCTTGTTTGGCTTTATGGGCCAACCCAATTTTGGACTAAAAATTCCTAGAATATTAGTCCAACCCATTTAATTACCTCTCCCGTCAAGTGTATTTTGACGTCTTTAATTATGAGCAAGAGAAAAGCTGTGGATCATTGGATTGCCAACTGCCGGAAGTTGGATTAAGGTTGTGCGATACGAGGGGCAGGGGTCATTCGTGACAGATAGGAGCGGCAAACGGGCGGGTCGAAAATAGATAATGAAAAACGGATGAATTATCCGATTCGATCCATATTTAATATGAATAAAAATAAGTTAATCGTGAATAATATGGATAACCATATTATCTATGACTTTTTGAATATGATCACTTTTGAGATAATTTTTAGTCTCCCAAACTTGAGTAAAAATCCCAATTTGAGGCTTTACAAATATAAAAGTTAAACCCATTAGTTATCCATTGGTTATCCATTTTCTAAATGGATAATATGGTTCTTATCCATATACGACCGTTTTAAAAAAATTCATTATCCAACCCATTTTTTGGTGGATAATATGGGTGATTAACTGTTTTTTTTAAACAATTTTGCCACCACTAGTGATAGATGAAGGAGGTCAAATATGTAAAGTTACAAGAATCTCATAAAAATGTTGCGTGGTAGTTTAGTAAAAATAAAATAACTTAAAATTCAAGGTAAATCATTGCTAAGACAACATTAAGTGAGGTTTTTTGATCTGTTTAAACTTTTAACGAGTCAAATTCTTATACATGTGTTCGTTCTCCTGTTTGATTCATAGGACGAGGGGAAGATTTAGGGAGAGCATGGAGCTATAGATGTTACAAACATTTTTAGGAAGAGAGGAAGATTAGCTAATTTCTGTAATTTTCAGTTACAGTTCCCTACTTTTAGGTATATGCGGGGCAGTCTTGTCATTTAACAAAACGTCCACCCACGCATTCCACGTGACAACCTATCATTGGGCGTATGACGAAAGTTTGAAGCCCAATTCCCGCGTCTGAATTTCCAATATTAGCCCCTACCTTTCATCAAAACCCCCTTCTTCCTTCTTCTGCAAATGAAATTCGACCTTTATAGTAAAATTATAGTACTATATTAAGTATAGTAACAGAAGAGATCAAAAAACAAAGCAAAATTAAGGAAAATATAGGAACTATATATGCAGAAAAATCTAATCTGAATTCCCAAACAAGAAAAAATAAACAGAGAGAGACTCCACACTCTCTCCTCTCTCTTTCTCCATCTCGATCTATTCTTTCTCTCTGAGAAAAGCTTCGATCCCAATTTCTCAAACCCTAACCCTAGATCTCTTCATTCCAAATCTACGCACAATTTCTTCACATATATCGATTTGATTTCTGGTTCGGTGTGTGTAGATATTTTCAATTTCGATTTACTGATCCGATGGCGAGCATAAAGGTGGTGAACAGATCGGCATCGGCGGCGTTCGCGCCGGAGGCACCGTATCTGGCGGCGGGAACGATGGCGGGAGCGGTGGATCTGTCATTCAGCTCCACTGCGAATCTTGACATTTTCGAGGTCGATTTCGTATCGGATGATCGGCAGCTGATTCTCGCCGGTTCGGTTCCGAGTTCGGAGCGGTTCAATCGGCTATCTTGGGGTAAATGTCAATCGAACTCGGAGGAGTTCTCGCATGGAATCATTGCTGGTGGGCTCGTTGATGGCAACATTGGGCTTTGGAATCCGAAGCCTCTGATCTCGTAATTCCAATTTCTGTTTTCCTTAATTGAATAGTTATATTTCGTTTTCTTTTTCGTGGTTAGTTATCGAGTTTACGTTATTGCTCATTGTGATGATGTACTGTTCATTTGCGCATGTATATGAAGAATTCTTCCTGTAGAAGAGATGAACTAAATGCAGACGTTTAGTGTATTCAAAATTTGTTCTTTTGGTGAAATAGTGGTGCTATAAATGAACTACATCAGCTATTTGTGTTCCAGGTTTCCTTGCATATTTGAAGGACAGGATTCCTTTGATTTTGGTACCTTAAATGCACTTTCTTTGTGCTGAAGTATTAATAAAATTATTTATTATTATCATTAATAAATGCACAGGCTTGGTGATTATTGTGGAGTAATTGAACTGGGATGTTTAGAAGTTGGGTTGGCAGTGAGGAGTGAGTAGTGTTTCTGGTTACTCCTTCTAAGTTAAGGAATCAAAGTGATGATGTCTTTTCAAAATAAGTTATTTATGATTGAACGTTGTTTGCTGACGTAACTTGGACAGGAGAATTTTCGAACCAATCATCTCTTATCTCCCTAATCTAGTAGGGCATACTTTTGCTGTTTAATTTTTCTAAAGATTTTTAATCTTCATGTTTAGTACAGAATGTACGTGGCAATATATTGATGCGACACACAATATGTGTAACCTGTTATGGGCATGTAGCACTGCTGAATCCAAAGATGCTGTCTGCATTTTACTTACCTTTTTCAACCAAAAAAAAAAATGAAAAAAATAAACCCATCCTGATAAAGGTTGTTCCAACTTCCAATTTAACCTCTTTTGAGAGAAGTTCACTGAGGCCCTTTTTGTTGTCTTCTTTGAACCTATGCTTGTAGCCTGGTAGGGAAAGAATTCTTTTTGTTCTTGTTTACTTAGTATTGAGAAAGGTGTAAAAAGGTTGCAAGACTAATTTGTTATAATTTACTGGTGAAAGACAGGGGCAGAATATCACTTTTTATGATGCTATTACGAATTTTTGCTTTGAGTAAATACATGATTCTTTTGTCTTGCAACGTTGACCTTATATAATTTTATTGCTGTCCTTTCTTTGGAAGTAGAAAAAGTTCTGAGGCAATTGAAAGTGCTCTTGTCGGAAGTCTGTCGAGGCACAAAGGGCCTGTAAGTTTTACCACTTTGCTATTTTTGCATGCTTCTGTTCTTTTTGTGGACATATTTTGATATTTCCTGTGGTTATCTGATATATTTTTCTCATAAATCTAATTTTTAGGTTCGTGGATTGGAGTTTAATGGGTTTACTCCAAATCTCCTTGCATCTGGAGCTGATGAAGGTGAAATCTGTATATGGGATATTGCGAAACCTTCAGAACCTAGCCATTTCCCTCCCCTTAAAGTAAGTAATATTTGACATTAAATATTTTTATTAGCATTTCTCATGCAATGCTTGTTTATAAATTCTACTATTCTATTACCCTCCTGGGCGTCCTCTAAGTCCAACACAGTACAATGGAGATAACCGAGGAAAAATGATATAGCTTCTTGCATTTTTCTGTAGCTGTTCGTTCAAGTCAAAGGTAAAGCACAACGCCCCAATCCTTAAAATGCTCCACTGTATCTTGTTGGTTTTTTAAAATGGATTGGTATTCTGGATTCTAATCGAGTAACAGTAGTTGCTCTTGATAAGTGATAGCCACTGTGAAAAGAGAAAGCCAGAAGAGAAAACTTCTCGGTTGAAATTGGTAGTTAACATACAAGATGACGCTTCAGGGCTTGAGCACAACACGTGATATGTGGTTAGATTCATGTCACGGGTTCAAATCCTGCTGCATGCAAAAGCGCGGTATTTAAGTGTAGATGTATAGAGGAGTGGTCCCATTATCCACCAAGTTACGAACCTCAGCCCGGTGTTGGTAAAAGCATGCGAAGAGAGGGTCTATCGCTTCTTTAGTATGAGGCAGACGAGGTTGAAGAAGCAATTGCTTCAGTCAAAGAAGCGCTGAATTGAAAATAGGAGTGCCGAGACGGAGACTGAAAATAGGAGTGCCATTCCAGTGGCACCATTTCTTCAGGCAATATTGATCCTCTTTCTTCTGGGGCAAGTTATAAGGAACTAGCCAAAGGTTGATGCTCCAGCATATGTTTTTAGATCTGATCAACTCCAGTTTGCTGTTTGGGAGATGAATTTTTTGGGAACACTATTTATCTTTTGAGAAGTTCCTACGTGCCCTCATCTTAAGATAATCTCTGAAGGTTTCATCTCTTTTTGTTGCTTGTTAGGCTTGTCTTTATCATTGATATCTGACATAGTCTGGCTTTTGTTGTCTCCTTAGTCATCTCCCATTTGTTGTTTATGCCATCCGTGTTAGTAAACATCTTGATTGCAACCTTGGAATTTTGAAGTCAAGGATCGCATGAACCTCACTAACATTTTTAGGAAGAGGGCGCGCACAACAAGGAGTGGTTGAGAGGCTGTCGAGGAGGGTTTTGACTCGTGGGGTTTACCATACTGATGACTTTGTAATAAATACTAATTCGACATAGTATGAGAAGGGCTGTTGCTTCGCACAAATGGTCTTTGTGTTTGGTTTAAACCATGTGGTGTGAAGCCACTTTGAGCCTGGATATTGACTGAACACCTCAAAGTTAGAAGAATCCAGCCTGCTTACAAAAACAAGTCAGAATCTAGGCTAGATTGTTGTCTGCCAGTCTGCGTGCCGATCTAGGTCTTTTGGCCCCAAGGGCATGTGTCGTTAACGAAGTTACTTTTTTTATATTGTCCTACACGCCCTCTGTCGTTAACTAAGTTACTGCGGCGGAAGGATTGCGGTGACCGCCTTGCTCATTGTAATGGAGCTAACAAACTCACTTTTGTTCTTTCTTTCTTTTGTACTATTTGCATCTACTTGATGCCATTAATGCCACTTCATCTAAAAAAAAGGATTGTAGTACCCCCCTTGAAATGCTTTTCCACTTAATAGCGGTAGAATCTTTGATAAATGACTTAAATAAGCAATGTAGTATTGTAAGTGGCTGAGTGACATTGCTGTCATAATCCACAGAGATTTAACCCTTTTGTAGCTCCAGTTCATGTATCCTATTCTCTTGTTAGGGGCTTCAGCTTAGGGTTGAAGCTTTAAGAATATTCTACACAGTAGTCTTAATGATTCTCTTGACATAAATAATTATCTAGAAACAACGAAATGGAGTCAAAGGTTTTTCTTTAATTGTTTTAAGGGGACATGTTTTGGTGAAAATAGATGACGACCTTTTTTGGGCTCTGGTGCTTCTCTTTTCAGTGATCGGTTCACCAGTGTCGTGCCTTTTCGGTGACAGTTTTGGGTTTCAAACTATCAAACTTAAACGACAGGATAGAAGTGTTCATTGTCCAGACGAATAAACTTTTAGATTAAGTATTCAAGCAAGTGAACATAATATGGAAGTAGGGTACAAGTTCTGAGTTCGAGTCTTATTTCTATCCATTAGCAAAAAAAAAAAAAAGGTATTCCCACATGTTTTGCCCCCTAAATATGAGGGGGTGTGTGACAGTCCTTTTTTTCGTTGTAACAAGGGTCGTTGTCGCCCCAACTTGCAAGCACCTTGCTATTCCACCAGGCACATTGCTACAACCTGTAAGTACAGGTGGTGAACCTGTCCCACTAAGGTCAGAGCAGATGGACTCTCACTGAGTTTTGTAGTTATGCTTCCTTATAGGTGGCATGCAAGTAACTAATTGTGGAACTGATGGTTTAAGCAGATAAAAGTGTGGCTTAAAATCACAGCAGAAAATTTTGTTTAATTGTGTGTTTCAGTTAATGATGGTTTTGATCTGCTGTTGTTTTCTCTTGCTATCCGCTCTTCCTGGCCTATAAACATGCTATAGTTTATTGAAAAGTTCTCGATTTTGACAATCTATTTAAGGTATTTACTTAGATTCTGACTCTTTTTTGCAGGGTAGTGGATCATCAACTCAAGGTGAAATTTCCTATGTATCGTGGAATAGCAAGGTTCAGCATATATTGGCTTCCACTTCGCTTAACGGGACAACTGGTAAGCAAGAGCGGAGGTTGCCTGTGTTATTCTTCTATTAGGGGTTGCCGTAATATCCTCTTTTTGCTTTTCTTATTTCAGTTGTGTGGGATTTGAAGAAGCAGAAGCCTGTGATAAGGTAAGCAGTTGTCCATAAGATGTATGCTTTAGTTGTTATTATATTCAATTTTACCTTCTAATAAAATTGTTATTATATTCAAGAGTTACTATAAGTGGAAACATTTCTCCTGCAATTTATGAGTAAAGAAATAATGACATTCAAACCTCCATTGGGCTACTATGCAGTTTCGCAGATTCTGTTAAAAGGCGGTGTTCTGTATTGCAATGGCATCCTGATGTTGCCACGCAGCTCATCGTTGCTTCCGATGAAGATGGTTCACCAGCACTTAGGGTAAGAATTCTACACTTTAATCTTTCTTGGGCTTGTTGTAATTATTAGCTGACTAATATATTATTCGTTCAGCTGTGGGATATGCGGAATGTAATGTCTCCTGTGAAAGAGTTTGTGGGTCACACTAAAGGTTAGTGCACCTGAAAGCTTGTCTCTTCCATCTTTACAAGCTTGTCATGAGTCATATAATTCCATGTTTCAACTGTCTTAGAACATGCAAGTTTGAAGAGACAAATGATGGTGGAATTATATCTTACAGATGGCTGAACTCTATTAAGCACTTGCAAAAACTATTGCTGAGCTAGCCCATATAGATGCAGTCAATTCATGATTATAATCACTTTGTTAAAAAAAAAAAAAAAAAGTAAAAGGAATGCAACTGTTATAGACCAGTACGACAATGGTAGTGTATTCCAGTGCACGACAAATGATCTGCAAAATTTCATTGTATACAAGTGGATATATTTTTCTAAAACACATGACTGGACAGTCTGGGTGCGATGGTGTTTCTTAAGGTGAATCAAGTGTAAAAGTCAAGTGATTTGTTTGTTTCCTGTTCCTTAACTTGAAGCCCTTTCTTCTTTGCTGCTCTCTCAATGTCTTCCTGTCTTTTGCTGATAAGGCATCCGCCTGAAATGCTTCACCATTTTGAGATATGAGGGTTTTGGTACTGAATGGGCTTAGGTCCATTTTGAGTGTTAATTATACTACTTTCTCTGGGGGCCTTTGGCAAAAGAAAGAACACTTTTGCAGCATTTTACTGGTTTCTATATGCTAGTTATCCAACATGATGCCTGTGGGTGCTAGCAGAATCTGATTAGCAATTACACTATGAGGAGAGCAACATCATGATTGGCTGGTAGGATTTGGAAGGAAAGGAAGGAGATATAACTATAGCAATTTTGTGTTTAAATCAACTTCAGTCCTTTATCCCCCATCCCTTTCATTCTTATGAATGCAGCTAGAATTGCTTCATTCTGTACCCAGCATTGAATGCTGAGAATTGAGATATGGCATGGTGGAGGAAGAAGTGAGTAAATGGATAAATGGGAAGGAATGTGAGGTAGAGGGAGCACAAACTAACTTTGGAAGATTTAATGAATATCAAATTCATGCCACTTAGTGCAATCGTCTAAGTTTTGAACCTTGCTTTTAATTGAATTTTAAAAACTTTCGGAGTGAGGAAATAATTTGTTTGACTTTCCTAACCTGTAACAAGGAAAACCAGTACTAAATATAAACCAAAGGCTCATTCCCATTGTCTCGCTCTTCAGATATTCAACAATATCTTATTCAAAGTCCTTAAGCAACCAATAAAGGCAGCATATTGGTGTGACATACCTCAAACATTCTGTTATAAGATAATTTGATCTTAAAGGAAAAGATACAGTTTTAGTCTATCTATGAAGTACATCCCATACTATATTTATATGTACTAAATTTTCCATTCAGGTGTCATTGCAATGTCCTGGTGCCCCCTTGACAGCTCCTACTTGCTTACTTGTGCTAAAGATAACCGCACTATCTGCTGGGATGTCGTGTCTGGAGAGGTGAAGGAAATTTTAGCTTGTCCATATCCTCATACTGTCAATTTCTGCTTTTTGTTTCATAGCTTTCTTAGTGGTTCTCTATTGACCTCTCGTTGTGGTAAAGGTTCTTGAACCAGTGAATTATTGCTTATTCTTTTTTTTTTTTAATTATCCATGGAAAGCTCCAAAGAGAAGTAACTATTGGTGTATTGTTTAACTTTGACAGATTGTCTCCGAATTGCCAGCTGGAACCAATTGGAATTTTGATGTACATTGGTATCCGAAGTGTCCAGGGGTTATATCAGCATCATCATTTGATGGAAAAATTGGCATTTACAACATAGAGGTCTGTTCCTTCGTAAGTTATAAATATCCTTTATTTATCAGATTGCAATCCACAGCAAAGAACTTCAAAAAATATTCTCTGCCTCCTTGTCCTTTAACATTTCTATTATTCCGCTACTATTTTGAGTTGAGATATGCTGTCTAGCTGAAAATACTGTACAAGGACAGGCATGTATGGCATTATCCCTCGTTAGAATGACTTAAGCTGCCAAATACTAGATGTTTCCGTGTCCCAGTTGGCTAATGCTTGGTATTGTGATTTGCTCGTCCAATAGGACAAGTACATGATATTGTGAAACTGGAAAACTTTTTTTTCCCTTACACTTTTTGAATTGCTGTTGTTTTCCTCTACCACTACCTTTTTTGTTTTGATTGGTGAGTGTGGTCCTCAAATTTATATGTTTTATAGGGGTGTGGTCGAGCTGGTGATGGAGATGGTTATTTTGGTGCAGGTATGATGATATTTTGTTGATCATCTTCCTTCCCCTTCTCTAAATTTTTTCCCTCAACATCCTTGGGGTTTGGGACATCAGACTATATGTTTCAGTTGAATGTAGGAAGTTGTCAACATAGTTGAAACAAGGTGCATGCTTGTTGCTTAGAGACATTTACATACTATGGTCGGTCAACTTTTTTAATGTAATATTTGATTTTTTTAAAAAGTAGCTTGGCTACTTGGAGACTTGATGTGGTTCTCTAGATTTCAAGATATGAGAGGGGCCGTAGCTAAAAAGCCAAAAATAGAAAACGAGAAGATCACTGTAAATTATACCTATATTTTGAATAAGGAAGATAGACAGGTATTACAAGTACATCTTCCTTAGCTATTATGTTGTACCCATGTGGGGTGGGGTGACATAATGGGTTTTTATGGGTTTACAGCTTGTCTGCTATTGTTTTTCTGCATTATTTTATGGCACTTCTCTTGGTCTCTCTTCTGCTTTAAATGAAAAACAATTGTGATCCTTGTATTAATCTATTTGGGGTTTTCATTTGCATTATGTGTGCTGATCAGCTCCTTTACGAGCTCCAAAGTGGTGGTCTAAGAAAAAAGCTGGAGTGTCATTTGGCTTTGGTGGAAAGCTTGTTTCATTCCATGCTGCAGATGCTCCAACTGGATCGACAGAGGTATGACAGTGCATGTCCTGTAATTTCCTCCTTTACTTACATTTGCTTTGCTTAAACTTTACTCCTTTCCAGGTCCATGTGCATAACGTTGTCACTGAAGAAGGTTTGGTGAGTCGGTCTTCTGAATTCGAGACGGCGATTCAGAATGGCGAGAAAACTTCGCTGAGGCTTTTCTGTGAAAAGAAATGTCAAGAGTCAGAGTATGCCTTTTCCTCAAATTGGTGAAATTTCTCTTTCATAAGTTGCATTCATCTGCCGGCTTACACTAGGTTGCCTGCGCTTTCTACAGATCTCCAGGTGAAAAGGAAGTGTGGGGCTTCTTGAAGGTTATGTTTGAAGAGGATGGGGATGCAAGGACAAAATTGCTTTCCCATCTTGGTTTCACTCTGCCTGTTGATGAAAAAGATACTGTGCAGAATGATATATCTGAGCAAGTAAATGCCCTTGCCCTTGATGAGGATCTTTCAGGTAAAGAAGCTGTGAACAAAGAGAACTTAATGCATGTGACGGACAATGGGGAAGATTTCTTTAACAATCTTCCGAGTCCCAAAGCTGATACACCAGTGTCAACATCTGTGAGCTCCTTTGATGTTGACGAGTCAGTTGATGTGAAGGAGTCCCAACCAGAAGTGGGTGTACAAGAGGAGAGTGCGGACACATCATTCGATGAAACTGTTCAACGCGCATTGGTTGTTGGTGACTATAAGGGGGCTGTTGCTCAATGCATATCTGCAAATAGAATGGCTGATGCACTGGTTATTGCGCATGTTGGTGGTGCTTCTTTGTGGGAGCAAATTCGTGATCAATACCTTAAAACGAGTCAGTCTTCTTACCTCAGGGTAAGATCTATTTATATCATTGCTGTCATTTTCCAAAATGGAGACAAGTCCATGCTCATGAAAATTTGATATTTCGGTCTAAACAATAACTTCAGGTTGTTGCTGCTATGGTGAACAACGATCTAATGAGCCTTGTAAATACCCGACCATTGAAATCCTGGAAGGAAACACTTGCACTCCTTTGCACCGTGAGTTGTTCTACCTTACATCCTAATCATTATTTTCATTTTATGTTATTGGGTGGGGGTGTAAGGGGCATTTTGAAAAGTTCATTGACATAGGGCAGAAATATGAAATTCTGCTCTGATCCAAACAGTTAGTGTACACCTATGGGATGTTTACTGAGGACAGTTCTTGTCTTATCCATCTGAAGTGATGTTCACATGTTAATCTGATCATCACGTTCATGCAGTTTGCTCCACAAGATGAATGGACTTCATTGTGCGATACACTTGCTTCAAAACTCTTAGCTGCTGATGAAACCCTTCCAGCAACACTGTGCTACATATGTGCAGGGAACATTGATAAAACTATAGAAATATGGTCAAGGACTTTGGCAGGAAAGCGTGATGGAAAATCATATGTTGACCTACTTCAGGTATTGCATTCAGATTCTTCTGAGCTTTCTATGTTATGGCTGAGACGCTTCACACTATTTTCTGTTCCTTCCTGTAGGATTTAATGGAAAAGACGATAGTCTTTGCATTGGCAACTGGCCAGAAGAGATTTAGTGCTTCTCTTTGCAAGCTTCTTGAGAAGTATGCTGAAATCCTTGCAAGTCAGGGGCTTTTAACTACTGCAATGGAATACTTGAAGCTTATGGGCTCTGAGGAACTGTCACCTGAATTGACTATCTTACGAGATCGTATTGCACTCTCCACTGAACCAGGTCAATATTTTTTGCAATGCTATAGTTCTCCGTCGTAGAATGATACTATTATGCAGCTGGCCGTTGTACCTCTCTTTTTCTTTGATAACGATCATATGGTTCTTTGTTTGCATATAGCATAAATGTCTTTTTTTAAGCTTTGTAAGGCTTACATGTTTATCTCTCCCTTCACCTAATAAAAAGAGTTAACTATAGACATGCATGACTATGGTGTAAAGAAGGTAGATGTGGCTGTTTGTGATATTTAAAGAAGTAGTATTTATGATTTCCCTCTCCCTGTACCTGTTTTTTTAATTTGAATTTTGGGCTGCTTTTCATGGTGTATTTAGTCTGGTTTTTATTTAGGCAATGGCGGTTTTTTAAGTCTGGTAGTATTCTTTTATTTCAAGCCAATCGACTAAGTGCTGATAGCTCAATCCTTTCAAACAGCTAAGCTGATGATTTTTAGCATATTGTCTTTGCAGCTAAAGATGCATCGAAATCTATGGCGTTTGACAACTCACAACTGCACAGTGGATCCGGCTATGTTGCTGATCAATCTGGTTATGGCATGGTTGATCCTTCTCAGCATTATTATCCGGTATTATCTTCTTCCACTCTTAGTGGCCCATTATTTTTGTTTTGTATTATTTATCCCTCTTTAATTTCTCTCTCCCCAGGAGCAACCATCCAAGCCGCAGCCAAGCATTTCGAACAGTCCCTATGCCGAGAATTATCAACAACCATTTGGTTCTTCATACAGTAGCGGCTTTAATGCTCCTGTCCCATACCAGCCTGCTCCACAGCAAAACATTCAGCAACCAAACATTTTTCTGCCTACTCCAAATCCTCCAGTTCCTCAGGTATATACTTTCGGTTTCCTTTCTCTTGGATGTTTAAATTTTTGGCCAAACTAATAGCTGCCGTTAAGTTGAAACAGGTAGCTGCTTCTTGAAGCGCTTTAATTGTGGATCATCTTTTCCTACAAATATACATTTTTCTCGTGTTTGCAGGGTAACATTCCTCCACCACCTGTTGCTACTCAGCCTGCTAAGACCTCCTTCATCCCATCAAATCCCCCTGCACTGAGAAATGTGGAGCAATATCAGCAGCCGCCACATACCTTGGGTGCTCAGTTGTATCCCGTATGTTAAAGATTTCCATTTTTCGGTTCAATCTAAGGGGGAGATTTGGTTTGGGCTAAGATAAATGTGTTTTCTTATGATTTTCATTGCATGTTCATTTCAGGGACCTGCTAATCCTGGTTATCCTGCCGGTCCAAATGTGCCTCCTTCATATGGACCTAACCCTACTCAAGTCGGCCCAGCTTTTGGACAAAAGATGCCTCAGGTTGTAGCTCCTTCCCAAGCTCCTAGAGGATTTATGCCTGTTAATAATACAGTTCAGAGACCTGGAATGGCTCCCATGCAGCCTCCCAGCCCTACTCAGCCAGCTCAAGCCCAGCCACCAGCAGCTCCTGCTGCTCCCCCACCTACAGTTCAGACGGTGGATACCTCAAATGTTCCTGGTTTGCTTCTCTTCCACTTTAATACCTGTTTGATTCATGTTCATACAGTCCTGTAGACTGGGCGGACCATGCAATCCCTTCTTACTAACACGTTACTTCTTTCCGTGCAATTATTGCTACCTATGGGTTGTGAATGTGGTCTTTAAGAAGTGCTCTTGTATTAGCTGCACTGCACAATTGACAGACTTTCATGGTTTGTAACTAATGCTATCAAGTTACAGAAAGAATACAGTGTATTTTCTTGTGCAAGTTCTCACACTTGGGATTCTTCTATGGTACACCTGAAGTTTGTGTTCGGAAAAGCTCCTGTGGCTGCTACATTATAACCATTCTTCGTAAGAAGGCCAATAAAGGAGTAAACTTAGATGAATTTGCACTTTACCTTAGCCCATCCTAAACTGTTTCGAATTTCTCCTAGATACTGTACTTTAAACTACTGTGGTCTATGTTAGCATGCATTTCCTTGTTTCTATATTTCTTTTAATGGCAAGGTTGATGGCTGTGCTTGTAGGATCAGCTTTTAAGTCTATAACTGGGAAATGAGGTTCTACTTCTTGTGCTTGCTTTCTTTAAATCACAATATGTGTAATAGAACGAAGATTTTGGTGTGTTACAGCCCAGCAAAAGCCCGTGATAGCGACTTTGACAAGATTGTTCAATGAAACATCAGAGGCATTGGGTGGAGCACGAGCAAATCCAGCTAAGAAGCGGGAAATCGAGGATAACTCAAAGAAGTTAGGAGCGCTTTTTGCAAAACTAAATAGTGGGGACATATCTAAGAATGCAGCGGAGAAACTTGTGCAACTTTGTCAGGCCTTGGACAATGGTGACTTCAGTACCGCCCTTCAGATACAGGTAGCTCTCTGGATAGATTATAGTTTCAGATTATTTGTTCTAGTATTGCTAGTAGAATATCATATGATCTCCGCTTGCTTCTTATATTTGCATATCCTTAGGTACTTCTCACCACAAGCGACTGGGATGAGTGCAACTTCTGGCTAGCAACACTAAAGCGAATGATTAAGATCAGACAGAGCTTCAGATAAATATGGCAGCCTTAACATTGGCCAGATTTAAGAATTTGAGATTTTGGGTTCAAATCTTTGTCGCCTGTGAGTTCAAATGGAAATATCATTTCTCCTATCTGGAGATGGGCGCCTTTAGATTGTCTTTGTAGTTGGATATTTTCTACCTCTTTTCTCACCCACTCTAGATATTGGTTTAGGGGCTTGCAAAATTTTGGGAAGAGGTTAGAGACCTTAGTTCTCTGGACATGGTAACGATGTTTGATTATTTTTTACATTGTTAAAATATAGGGTTGGTTTTTTATTAACATATGCTTTGGTTGTAACCTGTCTGAAAACTAGTCATTCAATCTCGGATTATAGTAAAACTCATTGTTTAGTTTGCATAAATGCAACACTGTTAGTTTTTACTTGTCAGCAGTTGATTTTTGGTACCCGATGATATTTGATGACTTTTGGTGACCCCCTTTAAATGCTTGTACAGGTGGTAGAATACTTGTTTGATCCTTTTCTCCGTGTTGAACATAGGCACATAGCAGCGAATTCAGTAGCGCTTGTAATAGCTAACAAATGGTTAGAATGCCCATTTTTCAATAAGAAAAGCTGCTAATCGTGTAAAGCGAAAGGTGTCAAAGGATAAAAGTGTAGCTCCAAGTTAGGAAGGGTTAAACATAGAATTATTATTACCGAATGTTCGTTTGTAATCACATTAATTATTATCTTCCTGCTTGTCCCGAAGTTTAAAATCCAGACGGTTAAATTTTTATTCCACCAAGCAGTTGATTTTTGCACTGGAAAAATATATGCAGTGCACCTTCTTGAGTATTTCATGCGTACGTGACAATGCACATTCAAACTAATGCCTTTCCTTGACGTTGGGG
>MCJB01044905.1:0-10310 GCA_002018475.1 Nicotiana obtusifolia | reverse complement strand
CCCCCCCCCCCCCCCAACCCCAAACTGGCCCAACATGTTTGTAATCATAGAAGCATACCGATTACAACAACTTCCCAGTAACATTGGTTATGTTTGCAAGGGCCCAGCACTTTCTACAACGTGTGTTGCATTTGCAGTTCTTTTATATGTATGATCAACGAACAACCTTACTTTTTTCCTTTCAATAGGGACCTGTCAATTCTTTTAGACACTCTCCACTTCCTTGTTTTCATAAGAAATGGACACATATCACAAGTTACCCGCTGTAGGTACACAAAGTGACTTGACAATGCCTAGATTTACTGCTAAACACCTGGATTTTTGTCTATTTCATTTAGGTAGCTGAATATTGAAGATAAAAACAGTGGGATGTTCATTTTTATGGCATAGTATCAATGAACTTAAACAAAATATCTACACAAGTGGAGCTATAACTGTTAATGGGACATTCCTCAAACTGATCATCTCGCTCCTCTTTTCTGTTGTAAGATTCCATGGCTTGCTCTTCCTCATTTGTGTATCTTTTTAACTGGGTAATAATCAAGCCTAAGTATCCGGCTAACAAGTTGCAAAACAAATTCTGATTAGGTGTGGTGCAACCTATTCCTGAAACACTAATTTATAGCTAAGTTGAAACTCTGACTCCATTGTAGCTTTCCAGAATAGACGTGTTCCTGCTGGTTGTTGATTCTTAATTGTCCCAAGCCGTTATTCACAACTGTCTTGATCTTAAGTTTGACGTCGTCATTTCGGATAAGAAAAACACTGTTTGATGTGCCTTTACCAATGCCTGTCATTGCGCATTAAGTGAACAGACCTACAAGAATTGATTGCTATAATAGTATAATGGTTCTGGAGAAGGATCAGCAGTGATGAGACCTGCCTATATCATTACCAAGACAACCTAATCATCCCAAGCATTACTTGTCTTCTAAACCGAAAACAGGATTAGCTAAAAGTGATTGTCTGGTATGCAATTACTCTGCTTGTGAGTATCTAAGGAATTAGAGCATCACCATCTTCAGTAACAAAATATTGGTCGCCAAAGACTTTAGGACAAGAATATCCAATATTAACCTGTGTGAAATTAGGTGTATCGTAAATCTTTAGAACATTTCAGAAGTGGATTCTTCTTTCTTACTATTTTCTTGTCCTTTATCTTCTTCATCTTCATTGACTGCATTGATCTGTTGCATCTTTTACAATTCTTAACTCGATATTGTTATCGACAAAATTGGTACTGAATTTGTTTGGGATCTCCTTGATTATGCTAACCACATTAGGATCAGTTCTGAACCTACAGATTAGGAGTAAGGGGTGAGAGGGGGATGCATGCCTGGTGCGGTCTAGATAGAGCTGAATACATGGAGCATACATCATACTCCTGCATGAATATATGACTAGATGCATTTTTTAGTCGGAATTCTTTTTGACTCTGATAGATTGGATCTCTTGCTGAGAGGACATTTCCAGCTTTGTTAATCTGCTTAGCAATTAAAAAAGCAAAAGCATTGGTTTTTTTTCTACAATCAAAGGAGCCAAATCTTTTCTCGGTCCTTTGTTTCTAAGAGAGGTAGTACCCCAACTATCTAAAGCAAAAACATCTCTTCAATGTGAAGCGGAGGGCAAGACTTTTTTCTAAGAGTGTTAAAAATAAAACCATCGCTCGAGGATGCATCTTAGGGTCTGAGGCATAAAATTTCAGCAGGCTTGAGAAGCTTATGCTTTTCTCTTAATAAAGTCCCTTTGATTGCCCAAGCAGAGGCAGAGAAATGCTAGTACATGATTTATTCCCATTTGCTAAGCCTTGGTGGGTAGAGAATCCGATTCCCATGTTGGTGGGAAGTGCATATGTATCTAGTAAAATAGTCGAGGTGCACGCAAGTCATAAAATGTCGACTTTTTCGGCTTTGGATTAAACGAGATATTTATTCAGAAACCATGTGTATCATTCTTTCTTATATACTCGCCACCACAACTAATTCAGCAGAAAAACAAAATTTCTCTTATACTGTAACCTTTTAGTTAATGTTGAATAAAAATGTTCTCTTCCTAAAGCAGTTAGGTTTCATTTGCTTTCGCCTGGAGCTTAGAGATTGAGCAAGTTATTAACTCTATTTCTCTTTGAACTTTTAGCTTGTGCGCTTGAATCAAAATGGAAACAAGTTTCAAGAAAACTGCCCCGTAAAAGAAAGACTTCCGAGGAGCAGAAGCCAGAAGACAATGGATCTTCTGCATTATTGCAGCATAGACATACAGCTCTGGATCGCGTTCAATGTTTTATCGACTGCAGTCACTTAAAAATTGATTGGAAGTCTAACATTTCTGATTTAATAAGTTGAATTTATTCTATAGAAAAATGCTACCACAGTTTTAAAACTTGCAAGAGTGACTTATATTTTTTGTTTTTAATTTACATGAGTAAATATAGTTGTGAATTTTTATTGGTAGGGAATCAAAATGTCTAAACCATTAATGGATATCTCCACGTCAATTTTATTTTTAAATAAAGAGAATACTTGTGCTCATTTACTGCCTATTGTTATTTATGTTTTTTGTGGAAAGAAAAAAGTTGATGATTTTGACAAATTTCACCTGCAAAGGTCGCACAACACATAGTTACAAGCTGTAACGACCCGACCGGTCATTTTGAGAATTAGCGCCCCGTTCGATGACTTAAGGTCTCGAGCAGCTTCGTATCATGTATAATGACTTGCGTGTCTGGTCGAGTTCGGTTTTCGGATGAATCGGAATTGATTTGGAAGGATGATTCTTGCTTTAGAAGCTTAGGCTTAAGAGTTGACCGAAATTTGACTTTTGTGTAGACGACTCCGGAATGGTGTTTTGATGATTTCAATAGCTTCATATGGTAATTTTGAACTTAGGCGTGTGTCCGGATTTGGATTTGGAGGTCCGTAGGTTGGCTTGATGCATTTTGACGAAAATTAGAAGTTGAAGGTTTGGAAGGTTGAGAGGTTTGACCGGGAATTGACATTGTTGATATCAGGTTTGGATTTCGATTCCTGTAGTTGGTATAGCTCCGTTGTGTCATTTAGAACTTGCATGCAAAACTTGACGTCATTCCGGGTTGATTTGATATGATTCGGCGCAAGTTGTAGAGGTTGAAAGTTTATAAGTTCATTAAGTTCGATTTGCGGTGCGCATCGTAGTTTTGATGTTGTTTGATGTGATTTGAGGCCTCGAGTAGGTCCGCATTATGTTTTGGGACGTGTTGGTATGTTTCGACGGATCCCGGGTGCCTCGGATCTGTTCCGAAGGAGCTACGGACCATTTCCTTCTATTTTTGGACTGTTGGTTTCTATCACCTGGTGTTCTTTCGTGCCTTTTCTTCCACGTTCGCGTAGTGTTATGATGGTCTCAGGTACTTTGTTCTTCGCGGTCGCGAAGAAACAAACATGTTCTAGAAAGGTTTCTTGGAGTTCAGGGACTTTGTTCATCGCGGACGCGATCTTGGGCACGCGTTTACGATGCTTTAGCTGTCCGTTGTCCGCATTCGCACTTGTCTGTTCGTGTTCTCGCAGAGGAGTTGAGAGCTGGTGGACTTTTACTCACCACATTCGCTATTTTCTATACGTGTTCTCGAAGCTTTTGGTCATTGTTCATCGCATTCGCGAGGTGTGTGCCGTGAACGCGAAGCTTGATTTTCGATGGCAACATTTTTGTTCTTCGCGATCTCGAGGATTGTTCCACAATCGCGATGAGTAAATAACTGGGCAGAATATAAAGTACTTTATTTCGAGGGCTTTTGATATTTTATCATTTTTTGGGTTAGAGAGCTCGATTTGGGCAATTTTGGAGGGGATCTTCATGCTTAGGATTAGGGTAAGTGTTTTTCACCCGGACTTGATTATATTTCATAATTCATCTTTAGTTTTAACATTAAAATAGCGAATTGAATTGGAGAAAATGAGAATTTTTATAAAAACTTTCAAAAAGGTAAAATGAGGATTTGAAGGCTGATTTGATGTCGAAATTGGATAATTTTGGTGTGGTTGGACTCGTATCGCAATGTGTGTTCGGATTTTGTGAATCTTGTCGTGTTCCGAGGTGCGGGCCTAGGGTGGAATTTTTAGTTTTCTTTAAAGATCGAAGATTTATTATCCGAAATTATTTCTTATGGTTTTAATTATGATATGAAGTTATTTTGGCTAGATTTGAGCCATCCGGAGGTTATTTCACACGAGAAGGTCATTTTTGAGTATCGGTTTAGCTTCTTTGAGGTAAGTATCTTGCCTAACTTTGTGTGGAGGAACTACCCCTTAGGATTTGGGTTAATTGTGTTATTCGTATTATGTGAACGCCGTGTACGCAAGGTGGCAAATTGGTACACAGCCTAATGTGGTATTTGATCGGTTTAGATTATCTAGACTCTTTTTGTGCCTTTAATTGAATCGTCATAACATGTGATATCTCTCATTGTTAATATACTCTGACATGCTCTATTTGACGTTGTTAGCACTTGTTATACCTCTTACTTGTTATTTTGCTCTTATATGCATTAGTTGAAGTTATTGCCTTCCTTATTGTCTTGTTACCTTTCCTCGTTAAGTATTCTCATTCATGTTGTTATTGTTAAAATTCTTGTACACACGGTGGTTGAGCCATGGGCTATTTGTTGTGAAAATATTGAATTGTTCGTCCCTTCCATGAGTCCGTACTTATTTTCTACTTGCCTTAATTGTTGTACTTGCACACCTTACTTGTCACGCGTTTCACTTGTCCTGTTGTTTTATAATAATTGTTGCATTCCTCTAATTATTACGTGGTTCTATTATTGTCATGTACTCATACCCTATGATTGTAGAAATTCTTATACATAGAGTTATGGGATTGTTGTTGTTAATTTAAATTGCTTGTGGATCGGATTGCACGCTGCAATGAGTGAAATAAGGGAGGATTATAATATTGATAATTTATAATACAGTGAGATCGGGTTGCACGCCACAACGGGTGGAATAAGGGAGGATTATGTGATATAGCGAAATAAGGGAGGATTCGATATTGATACGGAGGGATCGGGTTGCACGCCGCAACAGATTTTATATGTTATTCTTGATATTGATATGGTGGGAAAAAGGAGGATTGTGTTTGTATGGTGGGATCGGGTTGCATATCGTAACAAATTTTATATGTCATTCTTGATATTGATATGGTGAAAAAGGGAGGATTGTGTTTGTACGGTGGGATCAGGTTGCGCGCCGTAACGAATTGTGTGTGTTGTATCCATTGTTGTTTTGTGTTAGCTTTCAGTATTTATCATATGAGATTCTGAGGACTGATATTTTTGGATTTACTGATTTCGAGGATTGAGTTGTATTTGTTAGTTTACTGCTCTGCCGTTATTTCCTGTTTTCTTTTCCTATTATTATTATTTTACTGAATTGATTTTCAACATGAATTTACTACGCCGAGTCATTATCTCATACTTTGTTGAGTTGTTAGTAAAATAACGGTTTTAAGTAAAAGGATTTTTAACATGCTTACCTTACGTGACTCTTAAGTTGGAACTCGTCGTTTCATTCGGTACTTTACTAATCAATAGTTGCCATATTTCACTTTAATTGGTTTCTAAATTTAAACTCCTTACCCTATATGATGTTTTTATTTTTCTTAAAAATGGATATAATGTTTTAATTCAACAAATTCTATATTTAATTCAGTAGCTTATCTGATGCTTTATTTTATTTGAAAATGTTATTTTCTTCACCCAAATGATTTCTAAAATAAACTCATTTTCTCATTTGATTCCCTTATTCAAGGTTGTCATTATGCCTTATCGTATATAAATAAATCTCTTGAACATTTTAATTAGAATTTGACACGGATTCAATGTACATGGTGCGTGTGAGTTCTGTCGTGCGAAAGTGATTTGGAAAAATATGGACACGAGGTGCGATACGTATAAGATTTGAAAGTTGTGACATATGATTTGAGATTATGAGGAGTGGTACCTCGGGTAATTCTGTTGTAAATTGTGCATTAAGAATGATTTGATTGATTGAGTTGTCACCTGTTTCTTTCTTACTCGTTATTTCTTGTTCCTATTCGCGCTTCTATTATTTTCACTATTGATTGTAAATTTGTGATCCTTCTACTGTTGGTCTTACCTTGACGTTCTTTCCATTGTTAGCTTTAAGCTATATCCTGCACAGGTTTAGATGTCTGGTAGGTGTCTTGACCTGGCCTCGTCACTACTCTATCGAGGTTAGGCTTGATACTTACTGGGTACCGTTGTGGTGTACTCATACTACGCTTCTGCACATTTTTGTGCAGATCCAGGTACTCATGATCGAGTTGGTTTGAGATTTATGTCTGCGCGGCTGGAGACTTCAAGGTATACCTACTTGGCGTTCGCAGGCTCCGAAGTCACTTTCTGTTGTATTTTATTTCAATTGTTTTCTATTATTCCGGGACTATGATGTATCGTTATTTCTAGTGGCTCTTAGAAAAGCTTATGACTTATACTACCAGTTTTAGGATATTGTATCATGTTGAGATTATTGGCTCATTTTATAAATTTCTGTTTCATGCTTATTAGTTATTTGATTAAAAATCTATTATTTAATCAGCAAGTGTTAGGCTTACCTCGTCCCAGAGACTAGATGCCATCACGACATTCTAAGGTATAAAGTTGGGATTGTGACACACGCCAATAATGCAGGCAGCTCAGCCTAATCATTCTTGTAAGGGAAAGCAAGAATAAATTAAGAGTTCAGTTAAGATGATAAAAATAAAATAAACAAAATTCTGAATACATAGTCAACTAAGGCTGAGAGAAAAAGATAGAAGAATAAGGTAAGTTTAAAGCAGAATCAAGAGTAACAACATCCGAGCTTTAATTAGTAAATGCATAATCTGAGCATGGCAATGAATAACAGATCCTAAAAGCATGAGATACAGTAACATAGGTGAAATTGTAGCTCTAATATTATTTCGATGGATTGACAAAATTTGCATATACAAAATTAAGGGAATTATACCCAGGAGTGGACTAACTAAAAAAAATAGTCAAGTGAATCACATTACAAAGATTCTCATGGGGGAACTAAATCACGATATCGTCTCAAAACCTTCTACTTTCCCAGCAGCACTTGGGAGCACATGATCTTTTTCAGGCTTAGGCATCTCGTGAAAGTCCACCATTATGGTCCTTCTCTTCGCTTTCTTTTGTTCTGCGACCCTATCTTCATACTTCCTTTAATTGATTCAAAATCCACTCTCGATCTCTTCTTCTTCATCATTAATATTTCTTCAGTGCAATGCTAAGTTGCTGTTAATGTCGTAACTGTGTTGTTGCTTTGGGCGTCGACGTCAATGACCGTCTTCTTGAAATCTTTGCCGCTCTTCCTCATAACTCCGCTGCAGTCAATTTTTGTTGCTGATTTCAGATTAACATTGGTAGTAGTAGTAGTAGTAGTCTGTAGGTTGTTGCTTTGGGTCTGTTTTGTTCCTTTTTGATCACCATCTCCCAATTGTTTGTGTTTTTTGATGGGCAGCTTGATCTTCGTTGAACTCTTGGACATCGAGGTTACTGTTTTATTCATGTTTTTGCCTAGAGTCTCAATATTTGTCTTCTTGAAACTCTGGTTTTCTGCTGTCACACTAGAGTTGGTTTTTTCTGTAGTGTTATAGTTTTCTTTCTCATGTTTTTCTTGATCTTCAAAAATAGGACTCTTTATTGCATCCATCTGCTCCTCCTCTTCAAGGGAAAATCATAACCATCATCAAAATCTTCTTTAGCACTCACTACTCCAGAATTCATCAACTACTTCAATATTTTATTTTGATGCTTCTTAAACTCCATAGGATACTTCTAGCGCCAATACCCCACACTTAGATCATTGCTCGTCCTCGAGCAATCAAACAACACTTCACACAGGGACGATCTGTTCATCAAACAACTTCCTAACGCATGCCAAGAATATTTAAAGCAGACTAAGCACCATATCATAACATTCTAACCTCAAGGCTCGAATCACGGGCACCAAGTATTTTTCAAAAACTGCTTACTTACTCTAACAGAGATGCCAAAGACATTATCCTTCACAAGTCATATGGCCTCACACAATCAATAGAGAGTAGTTCCACACACAATAAAGTTCAAGAACAATTAGGAACTCAAGATATAAAGAATTAACTCATTCTCAGAAATAAAATTCATGTGCAACAGAAGACGTACCATAGGCTTGCCGGTAGTGTAATATTCTACTAATTGAGCTCATTCAGTCAAAGATCAAGGAGGACTTTATTTTTATTGTAATGTAGGCTGCGGGACGGGTAGTATACAATTTGGATAATAGTGACTATACTCCTAAGCACTTTAATACATACAATTTCACATTTCAAAACCCCACACTTGTGTTGAACTAAACTCCAACCTTCACCACATAATAACATCAGCTCCCAATTTCTTTAATCACAACCAAGATGAGAACTACAACTAGCAAGGAATCAATTTTTTTTCTAAGTTCGAATTTTGTTTTACTTTCAAGCAAACTCACTTTTTTTTTTCTTTTAATTCCCTACAAGTAGCTCTCACAATTTTTCAAACAATGCACCTTTTTCCTTTTTCAATAGTTCCACTCAAAAATCCGACTAGGGCTGGCTATTGGTCCGGTTTCAACCGGACCGGACCGGTTGAAACCGGACCAATTAAAGGTAGAAGGCTAATGGTCCGATGGCGACACGGTTGAAGGGTTTAGGACCAACTCGACCGGTAAAAATTTAGGCCGGAACTGGACCGGACTGTCTCGGACCGGACCGGACCGGACCGGTTCGGCAGTGGGCAGTGCTTCCTTTAAATTATAGTCGTTGCCAACTCTATTGATGAAATAGCCGTTGGGCAACGGCCAAAAACGGCTAGCTTAACCGCAGTGCTTCCTTTAAATTATAGTCGTTGCCAACTCTATTGATGAAATAGCCGTTGGGCAACGGCCAAAAACGGCTAGCTTAACCCCATAACCACCCCATAACCCCCCTCCCTAACTATTTTTTCTTATAAATACCCCATTATTTCATCATATTATTCACAAAAATCATCAAACTCTCTCTAATTCTCTCAAAATCATCTACAATATTGCTATTTTGTTACTTTGGCTACTTGTCTAAATCTAAATTCCACAATTTTGGTTATTATTTATCAAGTTTTACTTGGAGTTGCTAACTTGCTATCAATTGAAGGTTCAAGTTTCAACTTCATCTCAATTATACAGCTATATTGGTTGGTCGTTCCTATCTCTACTCTTTAATTATATTTTTATGATATATTTATTTTATTCGTTGGTTATTTTATTTGCTATAAATTATAATTATGTCTCAAAGAGGTTCAATTGGAACTAGTAGTGGGGGGCGGGCACGTGGTCGTTCGGGAAATAAGGGTAAAGGAATTATTGGTAGTTCTTCTAATCAACACGTAGAGGAAAATCAATATTATCATGATTTTAGCTCTTTTAATCCTCTTGATTCACAAAATGTAGAAGAGGAATTTAATTATGAAACTAGGGTTAATTTAGAAGAACACCGTGAATTTGAGGCTAGTCCACCTGAAGTTCAGTCCGACTTGCCTCCTCTCGTACCTCCCACTAGAGCCCCGGTTCAACGTAAGGATAGATCTGAGGTTTGGGAATTTGTACAGAAAAACAAGGACACTCAGACAGCCGTTTGTGGTCTTTGTGGACATGTGTGGATGTTTAAAAATGGGGGTAATGAAGGTGGGACGGGTAAAATTAGAACTCACTTATTAAAGAAACATCCCAAGGAATGGTCGACGCGGGCGGGGGGTATTTATCTTGGAACCGAGCATGGGGGGTAACACATGACGCATCCTCGGGTATCCAAACTAAACTTAACCAAACAACAGGAGGAATTCTTAGTTACGATAAACAAAGGGATAGAGAAAATATTGCTAAACTAGTTGCGGTAGAGGGTTTGCCTTATAGTTTTCCTTCTTCTACTGATTTTGTTCGATATATCCAAGCTACATATAATCCTTCCTTTAAAGGTTTTCCAAGAACAACTATAAAAAATGATATTCTTAAATTTAAAAATGAATATAGAGATTATTTAAGATATTTATTTGATAACTTTGACACTAGAGTATGTCTTACAACTGATATGGGTCGTTCAACTAATAACTGCAATTATATTACTGTTACTGTTCATTGGATAGATCCTGATTGGGTCTTCCAAAAACATATAATTGCATATAAAGTAGTTGATGAACCACACACGGGAAATTATATTTCCAAAACTATTTCATCTATTTGTCGTGCTTATTGTTTGACTAATAA
>MCJB01044904.1:621916-657479 GCA_002018475.1 Nicotiana obtusifolia | reverse complement strand
AACTTTTGATCTTCAAGAAATGGCTCAAAAATAGCTTAATTGAATATGAAAACTTGAAGCAATTAATCTCTTGATTTTGGATAATGTGTTGTGTTCAAATGAGGTTTAAGAGGGTGTATTTATAACCTCACAAATCCGTTAGACCCAAAAACTAGCCGTTTTTGGCTCCAACAGCTATAAGCCATCGATGGCGATGGCTTCTACTATCTGGAAATTTTCCAGTAGCAATAAGCCATCGATGGCTTATAGAGAAGCCATCGATGGCTTCTCCATTCTGGAAATTTCCAGTCCGATTTTTGGTTCACAATTTTATTATTTTGTAAAACCATTGTTTTGAGAAATGTCTTAATGATTTTTGAAATAGTTTTTAAACTTGAGCCAAGTTCTTAAAAACTAAAGAAGATCAAAAATAACATCAAGACTCAAAATCGAAATCAAGACTAAAATACTACAACTTTTAGTCTTCAATCTTTTTGCTTCATTGACAGATTCCATGCATCAACTTCTATTATCTTGAAAGCTCGACTTGTAGTCATAACAAAATCCAAGCAATCTTGGTAACTTGTTAATGATGGTTTGTCAATTATCAAAACCTACAACAAGACACAAAGTCATTAGTTAAGGTTTCATAAATAAGAATGCGAATACGTTTTTCCAACATCCCTATCTCTTGTTCTCCCTTCAGCACTTGTATCTCCATGCTCTCTGTTGATAAATAAACTTGTGAGTTTTATTATTCCTAAACATTCCTTTAATACTTTACTTTTTTTCATTTTCATAAGATCCTTTTTATATATGCAAGTAATTAAACTGGTTTCTATACCGGTTTATATCTTGTTCATGCAAAAGTTTAATAACCTCTAAGGAGTTATTGATAGCAGCGGTAGACTCACAGGTCTTGACGTTGTGTCTCTTAATGAAGCTAAAATTACCTTATTGGTAAATACTTTTGAAAGATTCTTCTGGAATACTCAAGTTTTGAATATCATGTTCTACTTTAGCAATTCTAGTTGCTTGAGAAGATAAGTTAACATTATTCAGAATATTTTGATTTGAATCATTTTTGGAAAAATTACTGACTAGGTATATGACAAGTATGATAGTTAAAAAGTGTCTAAATACTATAATGCGTATATACAAATATCTAAGTATGACTAGCAGAAGATTATCTACGGTTTTAAGTATTTTCTAGACGTTCTCTTGGCCTTACCTCTTTCTCTCTCTCGAATATTATCTTGGCGACTGGACCACCATAAGGTCTGGGCGCCTCCCTTGGCTTGACGACTTGTTAATCAGGCTGACCAACTTCTGAACCGAATAATAATCGGTTACCTCACATATATATAGAGAGATAAGTGCCTCATACGAACTAGAAGACAGTATAAGAACTAGATAAGCAATTGCAGTCAAAATTTAGATAAAAGTATAAACTATTTTAGTATTATAACATCTTTTAGCTATAACTTAGTCATGCCCCAGACAGTAAGAGTTATTTAGCTACTCATGCTAATACAAAATTTATTTGGCTCTGATACCATATCCTAACTGTAATAAAGATTAATTATCAAATTAATACTAAAAGCAGATTAAAGAAAAATTTATAGTTCTATTGAGAAAACATAAGAGAATAGAGGGGTGGAAGCATAATAGGAGAATATGAGAGGGAGAGAGGTCTGAAAATCTTTTGGGAAAATTTTCTAATGCCTCTTACATTGGGAGAGAAGTCTTTTATAGACTTTCAGGGGGATACCTTTTAATCTTAGGCTTACAAGTGGAAGGCTAAGATTTTGCCAACAAAATAAAAGCTGAAAAGGACAACCAAGCTGATTAGGACAACCATTATGAGATTACTTTTAGGAATAGTAGAATGCCCTTTGGGAAAAGTAATTCCGATTCTTTGAACCTCCACTTTTGTCCAAGGGTCGTTTCCCTATTCATTCTAGGTATGTTGGTAGGCTTGTGCTAATCCTCTTGGGTTGCACATGTCGCCATTGTTGCTTTCTTCTGAAGAAGATTCTTCAATGAGTTGCATTATTGCTTTTTCATCTGGATCTTCGTCTTTTTCCATATCTTGGAGAGCCTTCTTCAACTTTTCTTTTAGCTTTGCTTTTGAAGGCGATGAACTTGGGATGCTGTCTTTGAGACTTTGCTTATAGGTTTTGGAGTCCATCCTTTAATCTTTATCTCTTTAGATAGATATTTAATCCGTTCATGATCAACTTTTGAGAAGTTCCACGAGATAATAAAAGATATTCTCCTTTTAATAAAATATTTGCACATCTTGATGTGCTCCGGAAGAGATGTATTTTTTTCTTTGGTCTGAAATTCATCAAACCTGTTGAGAAATTGTTGTGGGAGGATTTGCCTGTTTCCTCCGAATAAATTCCACCATTCGTACAACCACTTGAGGATAACAGGCTTAATAATTTCTGAACTATATTTAACAAACCAAGTATGTCCTAGCCTGAGATATAGAAAATTAAACCATGCTGCTTTGTATTCGTGCCAGTTATAGGTCTGAGGCCTATGTTGTATTGATAAAGCAATTGGGGTGTGTAAGTGGTCTGCAAACCACTCAAATGGAGTGAGGATCCTTTTGACAGTGACCCTTGAATAACTGATGTATTTTGGGTCTCTTGATCCCAAGGAATGTTCCACTTGAATGGAGTCAGTGTCGACGAGTATAACCTCGTAGTATCTTCTTGTTTTAAGAGGATTTTCTATATCCACATAATTGTCATCCGTGTAGCAGGGCTTGATAATGTTTTCAATTGCGAAAACCTTCGTAGTTCTTGTCAAGAGCAATTATTGGTAATACCTGCAAAGTAATAAAATCAAATGATTCTTCTTTGAGAGAAGAGTTAGTTTCTTGTGGCTTTATTGGTGAAGCCGTTTAGGGTACTGCCTGCGCGAAGGTGTCTGGTGCCTTCATTGCATAACTTTCTTTTGTCATAGCAGATGAGCTTCCCTGCTCGAATGGTTTGGTTGTTTGAACCAGCTTCATAGTTTGTTTCGGAAGAGGTGATGCCGGCATGAGGTAATCTGCCAAAGCTGTAAACTTATTGCAAATATTTGGCCTCTGGGGAACAAACTGAGATAGATCAAATGGTCTAGCCATTTTTTTGGTTTCCTTGAGGGGAGGGTTAGCTCTTAAAGGCCTTATTGTTTCCCTGCAAGAATTCTTTGGTTAGGAAATCAGGAAGAGAATTATTGTCTCCTTTAATGAATCAATTTTAAATTCAAAGCTAGATAGTAAAGCTTGCCATCTAGCGAAGATTTGTTTTGACACAAGATTTTTAACATCTTTTTGTAAAATATCTTTAGTAGATTTACAGTCTACTCTAAGCAAGAATTCTTTGCTAACCAAATCATCTTGAATCTTTGTGATACATAACACTATTGATAAAATCTCTTTTTTAACCGTGCTGTAGTTTTTCTGAGCAGGATTCCAAAATTCCAGAAGTAAATCGAACCAGTTGTTCATGAGGCTCAGGCGTCTCTTTTTGTTTCAGGATTCCATAATAACCAAGGTCTGAAGCATCGGTTTCTACAATCATAGAGGCTTCTGGGTTGGGGATTCCTAAACATGGTAGGTTTTGAACCATGCTCTTGATTTTGATAACAGCTTTAGTCTGTTCATCTTTTCAAGGGATAGGATTCTTCCTAAGCCGTTTGTACAAGGGTTCACAGACCTGTCTAATATGCGGAATGAAATCAGCAACATAATTAAGGCTTCCTAAAAATCTCTGAAGTTGGGTTTTATCAGTGGTTTCATTGGGAAACTTAGAGTAGCATTCTATGGCTATGCAAATAGGTCTGTAGGTTCCTTGATTCAAATCATGACCTAAAAATTGATAGCAATTTGGAAGAGCTTAATTTTCTTAGCGCTGACAACTAGGCCATTAGTCTTAACAATTTTAAAGAAGGTGTTAAGGTGTTTGAAATGAGAATCTATATCCTCGGAAAATATTAACACACCATCTATATAAACTATAGACATATAGCTGTAGTTATTAAAGATTGAGTTCATAATGTTTTGTAACTCAGAAGGAGCATTCTTAAGTCCAAATGGCATTATATTTCATTCATATTGGCCAAAAGGCACATTGAATGCAGTTTTGTATTTATCCTTTTCGGCAATCTGGATTTGCCAAAATCCAGATTTCATATCAAACTTACTATACAAATTGGCTTTGTAAGTTCTTTTGAGAAGATCGCTTTTATTAGGTATCGGGTACCTAATCCATTTCAGAGCGGCGTTAAGTGGCTTGCAATTGATAACAAGCCTAGGAGCTCCTCGTTCCTTTTCGGCATTGTTGTTTACATAAAATGCTGAACAACTCCAAGGAAATGGGCGAATGATACCATTTGTTAGGAGACTTGTAATTTTCTTTTTACAAGTTTCCATTGTTGAATGGGTCTCACCTTGGTGGAGATACTTTGTTCATTGAATCCTTCTACGTAGGGGAGTTCTATGATATGACGTTTTCTTTGCCAGAAAGCATTGGAAAAATCTGAGCAAATTTCTTTTTCAAATTGGGTTTGGAGATTGATTATTTTGGTAACCATACTCGGGTTTTTTAAAATTTGCTCAATTTTTTTGTTCTTAACTTCCTTTTTTAAAAAGGTGATATGTTGAGAAAGTCTGTTTATTTTGAAAATAGTTTTGTTAGTTATGAAATCACTTTCTTCTTGAGAAAGGGTTTTTATAAGAGGGAAAATTAATTGTTTTCCTAAAACCGTGGTGGAAATTCCTTCTAAACCTGTTACAAAAGGCTTTATTTGAGTAATAAAAGGTATTCCAAGGATAATATCTTTGGTGATATCTTCAATAGACAAAATCATTAGTAAAACAGATTCCGTTGTTGCAAATATGGGCTTTACAAAGCTTGTAATTAAATTTTAAAAGTTCTCCAGTAGCTGAGTAGAGTTTAGTGGTGCTTTTTTCTAGAAAACTGGTAGGGACTAATCCTTTGATGATACAGTTACGATCTGCACCATTTTCTAAGAGGGCGATTGTGTTTAAAACAAAATTTTTGTTAATGACAATCTTTATTGGAATATGGTAACTCTGAGGTCGGTCTGAAGTAACGATTGAAATAGTAGGTGCTTTGGAAGTAGAGGCATCTTCAGTAAGGTGACTTTCTAGAGGTGGATCTGTTTTTCCTAAGCTGTTCCTTTAGCTTAATATCGGTGCAGAGTCCTAGTTCTAGGTCATTGCGAATAAGTCATTAAGAAGAAGGAACCAGTACTGACACTCAAATTAGTAAAGAAGATGCTTGTGCAACCCTTCTTTATCAAATAGCCAAACACTTTATCGGAGAACCCCAACTCTTCCAAGATAGGAGTCTTCAAATCTTAAATAGGTTCTGATACCATATTCTAACTGTAATAAAGATTAATTATCAAAATACCAAAAGCAGATTAAAGAAAAACTTACAGTTTTATTGAGAATAAAGGGTGGAAACATAATATGAGAGGAGAGAGGTCTGAAAATCTTTTGGGAAACCAAAGTCATGATTCTTTTAGCATGAGTAGCTAAATAACTCCCATTTGAGTGGTTTTATTGCTGAGTTAGACCCTAATGGAGATTATAATCCTAGAGTTGCTGAGGTGCTGCTTTTATTCGATACTTATTTCAGCTGGTATTTGAGGATTAGTGTATTTGGTAGACACGTTTAGAGAAAAAACGTGGAGTCTTTGTAGTGGCTATTGGTCCGGTCCGGTCACGGATCGGAAATTTTTTCCGGTTCTGGTCTGGCCCGGCACGGAGGTGCGTTAAAATCGGACCACACCGGTCTTACCGGTCTGGTCCGCCGGTTCGAAATGATGCAAGCTGGACCGTGACCGGCACCGGCTACCGATAGACCAGTTTTTCCGGTCCGGCTGATTTTCTATTTTTTTTTCTTTTTAATTTGTCTTTTAAAGTTTATAATTAGATTCAAACCTTGAAATTTGAATCAATTAGAAACTAGTAATTAATTGTAGTATTATTGCACAAGGAATAAATTTAAAAAAAAAAAAGAAGTCATAAACTTTGTAGTGATAGATAATTTTAAGTTTTTGAAAATATAACAACAAAATATTACTAACTTTGTATATATATATTTGAAATGTTTAGTATGTTTCAAAGTTAAAACTTAGAATTAAAAGACTTATAATAATATTCTTTCAAACTTTGAATTAGTTTCAAAGTTTATAATTAGATTCAAACCTTGAAATTTGAATCAATTAGAAACTAGTAATTAATTGTAGTATGTTTGCGCAAGGAATAAATTTAAAAAATAAAAAATAAGAAGACAGGAGTTGTGAACTTGTGATGGAATTCCAAGAAATTGTGAGTTCCAAAACTTGTAAGTTTCTTTGGATATTGGATTAAGTTGACTTTGAACTCGCTGTATTCTTCCCCGTACTCGTCTTGTTCTGAAAGCAACTTTTGATCAAGTCCTCCAAAAGTGCTCATCCCCCATGCCTTTTGCCTATTTGAGAAGAAGAACTTTCACCAGTTGACAGTATTGGTGCAGTTGGTGTAGCAGTGCCTGCCCAAGCTCTATACTTTGCGGAAACAACCACGGTATCTGTAAAAACTTTAGCACAAGCATGTTCTACGTTATTAATCGCAATTTCAACAGGTGTAATATCTAAATTTGCATATATTTCCCGAACAAGTCGTTCAGTTAACTTAAGTTTAAACGCAGGATGCAACTCAGAAGCAATGTAAAAAAGTTGGAGAATTGGGAAAAAATATTTTTAAAATTTTTCAATCATAGCATCTACAGCCATTTTATATTCTTTGTATTGCCTATATAATTTTAATAATTCAGATATTCCAGCTATATAATATAACATGGTAGGAGTAGTTGGATAATATTGTAAGGAAAATTCTAAAGTAGCATGATAGAATATTTCTAAAAACTGGAGGAGATGTTGAACAAGGTTCCAATCGTCCTCCTTACGGTGATAAAGTTCCATAAAATATTTATTATACTTTCGAGTAATAAGCTCTCTATTTTCATAAGCAACAATTAATGCTTCATATAAAGTGTTCCACCTAGTACAAACTTCTTTTGGGACTCTCCTAATCGGCATTCCTAATTCTATACATTTTCTTTTCCATTCTCTATTTTTATTTCTAAATATAAAAGCAATAGCTACTTTAACCTTTTCAATAATGTGGTTAAATAAGTCAAGACCATCCTTTACTACTAAATTGTAAATATGACATGCACATCTAACATGGCAAAATTCCTCAATCCTAAGTGATTCTGTGTTGTTTGTAGCATTATCTACTGTAATACTAAAAACTTTGTTAGATAAACAATATGCACGACAAATTGATGAAACTGTTTTGAAAATATAATTTCCCGTGTGTGGTTCATCAACAACTTTATAAGCAATAATACGTTTTTGAAAGACCCAGTCAGTATCTATCCAATGAACAGTAACTATAATATAATCACAGTTATTTGTAGAACGACCCATATCAGTAGTAAGGCATACTCTAGTGTCAAAGTTATCAAATAAATATCGCAAATAATCTCTATATTCGTTCTTAAATTTAACAATATCATTTTTAACAGTAGTTCTTGAAAAACCTTTAAAAGAAGGATTATATGTAGCTTGAATATAACGAACAAAACAAGTAGAAGAAGGAAAACTATAAGGTAAACCTTCTACCGTAACTAGTTTAGCAATATTTTCCCTATCCCTTTATTTATCATAACTAAGAATCCCCATTATTTATAATTTTACCCCATAACCACCCTAACTATTTTTTCCTATAAATACCCCATTATTTCATCATATTTTTCACACAAATCATCCAATTCTCTCTAATTCTCTCAAATTCTCTACAATATTGCTATTTTGCTATGATAAATAAAGGGATAGAGAAAATATTGCTAAACTAGTTGCGGTAGAGGGTTTACCTTATAGTTTTCCTTCTTCTACTTGTTTTGTTCGTTATATTCAAGCTACATATAATCCTTCTTTTAAAGGTTTTTCAAGAACTACTGTTAAAAATGATATTGTTAAATTTAAGAACGAATATAGAGATTATTTGCGATATTTATTTGATAACTTTGACACTAGAGTATGCCTTACTACTGATATGGGTCGTTCTACAAATAACTGTGATTATATTATAGTTACTGTTCATTGGATAGATACTGACTGGGTCTTTCAAAAACGTATTATTGCTTATAAAGTTGTTGATGAACCACACACGGGAAATTATATTTTCAAAACAGTTTCATCAATTTGTCGTGCATATTGTTTATCTAACAAAGTTTTTAGTATTACAGTAGATAATGCTACAAACAACACAGAATCACTTAGGATTGAGGAATTTTGCCATGTTAGATGTGCATGTCATATTTACAATTTAGTAGTAAAGGATGGTCTTGACTTATTTAACCACATTATTGAAAAGGTTAAAGTAGCTATTGCTTTTATATTTAGAAATAAAAATAGAGAATGGAAAAGAAAATGTATAGAATTAGGAATGCCGATTAGGAGAGTCCCAAAAGAAGTTTGTACTAGGTGGAACACTTTATATGAAGCATTAATTGTTGCTTATGAAAATAGAGAGCTTATTACTCGAAAGTATAATAAATATTTTATGGAACTTTATCACCGTAAGGAGGACGATTGGAACCTTGTTCAACATCTCCTCCAGTTTTTAGAAATATTCTATCATGCTACTTTAGAATTTTCCTTACAATATTATCCAACTACTCCTACCATGTTATATTATATAGCTGGAATATCTGAATTATTAAAATTATATAGGCAATACAAAGAATATAAAATGGCTGTAGATGCTATGATTGAAAAATTTTAAAAATATTTTTTCCCAATTCTCCAACTTTTTTACATTGCTTCTGAGTTGCATCCTGCGTTTAAACTTAAGTTAACTGAACGACTTGTTCGGGAAATATATGCAAATTTAGATATTACACCTGTTGAAATTGCGACTAATAACTACCCTAGTGTAGAACATGCTGTTTTCGCAAAGTATAGAGCTTGGGCGGGTACTGCACCAATACTGTCAACTGGTAAAAGTTCTTCTCAAATAGGCATGGGGGATGAGCACTTTTGGAGGACTTGATCAAAAGTTGCTTTCAGAACAAGACGAGTACGGGAGGAATACAGCGAGTGCAAAGTCAACTTAATCCAATATCCAAAGAAACTTACAAGTTTTGGAACTCACAATTTATTGGAAGAGTTAAGAATCGCAATTTCCCATACTTGCAAAAGTGGCCCGCAATATATTAATAATTCAAGCTTCATCAGTTGCGTCGGAGAGCGCTTTCAGCCAAGGAAGATTTCAAATTGGAGATCACAGACATTCGTTGAGATAAGAGGCAATGGAGACAGGAGTTCTATTCAGGGATTGGTCAGAGCAGAGCGAAGAAACTTTGGAATATCAGAACTTTCGCAGAAAAAAGACAGAGCGTATACTTTGAGCAACGGAACAAGTGAAGAAGGGAGTCAAACAGGCAATGAAGTGGAAGAACAAGACGAAGACGATGAACCAGAACAACAACAACTAGTTCCTAAAGAAAAGTCTACGGCTATCTTAAAAAAATTAGCCAGTATGTTTAAAAGAATGTAATTTTCTACATTAGAATACACTATAATAAAATTGCTCTAAATCTTGGAATTCCATCACAAGTTCACAACTCTTGTCTTCTTATTTTTTATTTTTTAAATTTATTTGTTGCGCAAAAATAATACAATTAATTACTAGTTTCTAATTGATTCAAATTTCAAGGTTCGAATCTAATTATAAACCTAATTCAAAATTTGAAAGAATATTATTATTATAAGTTTTTTAATTCTATGTTTTAACTTTGAAACATACTAAATATTTATTTACAAAGTTAAATAAAAGACAAATTAAAAATAGAAAACCGGCCGGATCGGACTGGAAAAACCGCTTTACCGGTAGCTGGTGCCGGTCGCGGTCCGGCTTGCATCATTTCGAACCGGCGGACCGGTCCGGTTTTAACGCACCTCCGGTACCGAACCGGAACCGGAAAAAATTTCCGGTTCGTGACCGGACCGGACCAATAGCCACTCATAGTTGTCACTGAAATGATTTTTGACTAATAAATAAGATTAAATTTGTACATGTTAATTGTTAGAGCAGGTATTTAAGTTCTCTCAAGGTTCAGATCTTCCTATCCAACATTACATGTACATGCTTTAGAATTTTTCTATCTGGTGCTTCCTTGCAATGCTTCTGGTGTTTGTCATGCATTTATTTCTTATTTTTATTGGCTTTAAGGCTTTTTATTTCATGGTAACATTTCAGGAACCAGAAGAATTGTTTGAGACCATCTCTCAGGCACTTTTGTCATCGGTGGACCGTGACTGTTTAAGTGGTTGGGGAGGACATGTTTATGTTGTGTAAGTATTCAGTTGCTTTCATATGCTCATTTTATTAATCATTTCTCCTTAGTAATATCTAGCGTAGTCCCTGAACGAAACAAAATTACTCCATGATAATCATCCATGTTTAGAGGATTAGGTGATTTTGGGGAAAATGCCCTCCTAAAAACAGAAATAGAAAAAGATGAGCCTAAAGTATGGTGCGCATTATTGGGCATGGGGAGGTGGCTGGGTGGGAGTGATGAAATGATATGTTGGAGATTTGAGTTCATACTTGAGGCTCAGGATCGGGGAGAACTGGGTTCTGGAAAATGACGAGCTGGGAGCCTAAGCAGTAGTGGAGTGAAGGGGTTCTGGCAGAGGGATGGTTGGTTGGAGGCAATAGGTATTACGTTTTGTAGTTGTTGCATGTGGAAGTTCTCCCCCAAAAGCGTGAGCTGTAAGGGATTATTATTGCACTTCTATTTTTGGAAAGATAGAGGACTTTGGTTGCCATCAACTCTTTATGTGACGCATTTCCCAGCTCCAAGTAGAGTACTAAACGTCAACACACTCTCTTTATGCATCTCTCTTGTTTTCCTTCCTTTTTCCTTTTATGTTATTTGGTCCTTAGGGATGGAATGGGGGGCATATTTCATGATATGATATTAGTTGAAGCGAGCAATCTTTTTTTCAGTACTCCCATCTTATTTGGTCCAATCTGTGTGTGGTTGCAGTACACCAACTGAAGTGACAGAGAAGATCTTGAAGGGAAGGATGGACTAAACACTTGTAGGTGCTATACTTGTTCAACATTGCATTCACTGGGAGGACATTTCACTTCCATTGATGAATACTCCACATTTCAGATTTGATACTATCGTATTCGCTTCTCTCCAGGATTGTTATTTATATATTCAGTGGTTACACTAATGAATGTGAACATTCTAGTTAGTTGGCAATTAGCTATTTGAGCTTTCTACCGGATTTACTTTACATTGTCGGCGTAGCGTGTGTCAGTTGGGCCGGTGGAGAGGACTCGCCACCCAAATGGTCAACCTTCTACTTCCTGTCCCACTCGACCACCAAAATATGGTGTGACGAGGATAGATTTAGTTCTCTCTATAGAGCACTTACTTTGCCTTCCTACTCTTGGAATTAATATTATTTTTATTTTTTTGGTCGACCTTTTCTGATAAAATTTCACCAATAAAATCTTACAGCGATGTTCCTGACATTACATAGTGGTCAGTGTGGTAAATCAAATCATCTCTCACCAAGTACTAAATAAATGGGAGACTTTGGAAAGACGTTATGAACAAACAAATAGAGTATTAAGTCGAAGGAGATCAACTTGTAGATATTGTGTTTCTGTTGGGGGTATTTTGTGTTACAAAGCATAGTCTCTATCTAGTGTTTAATCAAATACAGAGCTATGGCACAATCTGTGCTGAAATATTGGTCTTAAGACTGCTACTCGAACTGCAAATTATGTTGTTAAAACCAATTGCTCTTCATGTTGCTTGCTTCTAATCCAGTATTTCAGAACCAAACACATTGAGATTCATTGTCATTTCGATTGTTAAAAGATTCATTAGAAAATTATCTCAAATCAAGATTATAAAACATTTAGGAGAATCTTTGCTAAACCATTGATGGAGCTCGATGTTGGGGCATATACAATTAACCATGAGTTTGAGTTGTCATGGTTAAAGGTCTAAGTGGGAGGTTGTTGGAATATATACTATTAACCATGGGTTTGGTTTAGATATAGTATTTGTTATGAAATAATTGTTTATTCTGTTTTAAATAGATCATATATTAGTTTGTGTCCTTTGCGTATATAATAGATGATATAGTGTATAGAGTTTAGCTTATACACGAAAGATTAAATCATCGGTTCTTATAAGTATAAAGTTTGAGTTCACAATCTAATGATGAAATTGGACAAACCATCATGGATGATTGTAGCACAAGATTAAATATAATTTATCTTGATTATGAGAATGGTTTAATTCTAACTTCTTGTGCTAGTACATTTTGTATGTATTGAACTGACCAAGTAGAGATAAATATTTATTCTGACTTAATAAAATAAACTCTCTAGCCATTAAATGTACTTATACTCTTAATCTTGATATAATTATTATTAACTGTGTATATTATTATTGTTTTGATTTCTTAAAAGGCGAGATCCTTTCGTGGTTCAATATGCCTGGGAATTGGATAATAATAACGTACATTGGCGAAGTAATAGTTAGTTGATGGAATCCATGTCTCAATTTAGAGATTACTGATACACCTTTATGAAAGCTTATAAGTTTTCATGAGTAAAACCGGGGGTGGATTTTGTGTCTGATACATGAAATAAATTTAAGCGAAAGTCTAAGGGAAATAATCAATAAATTAAATCGTCCGTAATTTAATTTAATTTAATTGATTAGTATCTGAATTTTAACATGGGGAGTTAAATAAGATTGAATGGATGAATTTTGAAATTCAATAAGGAGTGCAATTGCGAATTTTTAGTGGAATAATTCGTAATTAATTATGGTGTATATTAATTTCGAAAGTTACAAATTAATTCTATAAGTGGAAGCCTTGTTATTAAATTTTATGGTTCCTGTTGTGCCTAAATAATAAGAAATAAAGGAATACTTTTCTTGGTGGAAAAGAAAACCCAACAGGGTTTGAAAAAGGGTTTTAACCCGAAGAAGGTGGCCGAAATTTTCAGCCTATTTTCCTAGAAAATTTTGGATATTATTTGGGTAATACAGTAGAAGACCGAATCGTGATTGTGCGGGTGGTGGAGATTCCATTGAGACGCTGTGTAATTGCAGGCTCACGTGATAGAGAAACTTTGTTCACGCTTCAAGAGGTAACCCGTGAAATCCCGTTTATACTAGTTGTCTAGATTACATGTAATTTTGATACTGGAATTGCTTTCGCTGCTTATAATAGTCTGGCATGATTAAAATGCTATAGAAAATTAATATTAACATATGCTGTTATAATTATTTCGAGTGATTATTGAAGGAATTTGTATCCCTAGTTGCTGAGAAATTAAGGGAAGACTGTTTATAAATATGTCATCCTCCATTCAATTAAAAGTGTGAAATAAAGTCAACTTTTATTACAAAAACCTTTTATCAGTTACTTATAAATCCACTTCCACGCCACTCACAACCATATGTCCTTAACATATGCATCCCATTTCATGTAAAGAAATAACAATGCTAATACCATCACTTTAAGGAAAAGGCATGCACTTCTATTTATCCTTAAAAGTAATGCTTTGCAGAAGCTTAACTTATATGGGGGTGTCAAATGAGCGAGTTGAACCGATTTTGGGCGGGTCAAAATGAGCCGAGTCAATAAATGGGCAGGTCAAATGACCCACCAAAAGGTACTTGGACTGAGATGGATTGAGTCAAGATGAGCTAAAATTTGGGTCATAGTCCAACCCGCCCAACTCTTACCAAGCTTTAATCAGTCAAACCTCTATATAACAACCTTGTTTGTTCCGATATGTTTTGGCTTTTATAGCGAATGACTGTTATAACAACATTTGTCGTTCAATATTTTTTGGCTATTATAGGTAAAACTTATCCAAAATTAATTATTTTTCTTTTTATAATGTTACATATAAAAGACAATAAAATTCTTCAAATTTAAAATCTCAGAAGATGTGCATATTTCACTAGGTATATATTAAAGAAAGCTAATATAACATTAATAAATTCATAACTAAATGAACAAAGATTTAAACTATAAGGCACACATTTTAAAGCTACTTGAAAAATAAATTCTTTCAAGATTGATAGAAGAACTTTGTAATTATAGCTGTTTCATAGATTTCATTCTCTTACTATTGATATAACGCTTGAATTGGCGAAGATTCGTGTTTAAATTTCCAGCAAAAAGTATCCATTGGAAAATATATCATGTGCAGATCATCAAATCTTATGTCTTATGCAAGATAGAAACTTTGTTCAATGGAAAAGATTGTGTGCATATTTTTAGAATTATTATTAGTAATCTTAAAGATTCTATATAGCTGTTATACATGGATAATTTTACAAAGAGCGTTCTGCTATAAATATGGTTGTTGCTGTTATAGGTAAAAAACTGTTATAGAGGGATAAATATAACTTAAAATTGGTTCTAAGGAAAATTCAATTTTTATAGTGAATGACTGTTATATAGGGATGTTGTAATAGAGAGATCTGACTGTATGTGTTATTTTCTTATGAACTTTATAATTATTAAATAAGATTTTTTTCTTTTGTTATGGTCATATATAACATATCAAACAAAAAAGAATTATTTCTAAGTTATTTTTGCAACATTACTCATAGATCAATTAAAGGTTAAAAATTAGCCCAACTTTAAATGGGTTGAGTTGGAATGGGTCATGATGAGCTGAGTTCAATAAATGGGCGGGTCAATAACCAAGCCCAACTTTGGGGCGGTTGGAACGGTCATTTGGGCTTGGGCCAAATTTGACAGCCCTAACTTATACCATCTTCCACTAGATTATATTAGTAATTAGTAAAATGACATAAACTAAAGCTGCTAAAAGAACTTCACCAAAGACTGTTGAACATTCATTTGCTTCTATGTGTTTTAGTACTTTAGTGCCAAATCGTCTACAACCAGGTGCATATTCATATCCACAATTGCACCACATTCGAGCTCAAACTAAATGTCTTCATCCTGTATATGATTAAGCGAAACAAAACACCCTCAGAAGACCAGAAGTTTAAGAAATAAAGCTCCGGGAATGGACTTAATCCCTATCTTACTCGGCACAAGCTCAACAGTGTTGGATATCCAATGTCTGGACCAACTTACGTGTAACTTGACTTTTCATTGAGTACCTGCTACTTTGCACCATCACAGGTACCGGATAATTTCCTTCACAAAGATTTATGCAAATGGGAAGAAATCACCTTTTTTTTTTTTTGCTCAGCTGGGATTTGAACCCTGATTTCCTAGCATTGCACCCACATCATTGACTACTAGGCCACACCTTTGGATTTGGATGCCAATTATGCAATAACATTTTCAACAATTAGGCCTCGATCCAATGAACCAAATATGTGAGACTTACCATCCAAGACTAGTGCCAAGGTCTACATTCCAACTTCCTTTCTGAACTAAGAATGATGGCTCAACCTCCTCTGCAGACCATAGGAAGTTCTTACTGAGGCATAAGAAAGCCCAAAAATCTCTATTACAAAAAAAGTTCATTTAGCTAACTTTCCATCATCCCAGGATGTCATTATCATGTTGTCACCATTTGGTAAAGCCTCAGCCAATAGTGGCTGATTAAAAGTGACATAGGTTTCTGTGGAACCGATAACATGACAAGGAACAAACTGTATAAGGGCTGCTAGAAAATTTTTAACATAGAACTAGGCATTTTTTTGGAGTGATTGCTTCAACAGTGATCAAGAGAGTATCAGCGAATCTGAATTTAGTAATAACTGAAAAGAACGACGGAATCAGTAATGAGGGGGGAGATGGGTTAAAATGTTCTTTGTAATTCTAAAACTGCATAAATCTGGATAAAATACACATACCAATGACTTTTGCAAGCTGATTTTCATGTGCACATACATTGCAAATGTATATCTGTGCTGGCTTGTATATATCAATTTGGTTGGCAAAGACGGTCATCTATAGATTAGGGTAAGTGTGAGATTTGGAGAACTTATGGTTTTAAAGAACCCCTACTTTGCCATAAAAGACATATATTTAGTATTAGAATGAAATGGACCTGAATAGAACGGAATGGATACAGAAGTTATGTAGATAACACCAAATATTTCGGATTGCGGAGCACTTGATTGATTGGAATACTCTTCCAGCTCAATAAAAACCTAAGACTTGGAGACAAGGTTGTGATGCCACTTCGACAAGTTGTGATGCCACTATTAAGTAAGAGAATTACAACACAGGACTCAAATTAAAAAAACTGGGAAGATACCTTTGGTTTTGATCCCAGTAGAAGGCATAAAAATGATGCCCAGTGAGGGAAAAACAATGAGCTTATGAGTATTTAGGTCAACGGAGCAGTATCAAAGGAATGAAGAATCTGTTCCAACGTATTTCTTCTATCTGGGTCGATAGGACTTTCTAATCCATCAGAGTGTGCAATATTTAACAGATAGAGCTTCCCAGACGCCACAAATGCAGCAGACAATATCCTCTTCATCCCTCCTCTGGTGCTATCAATCTTGTACTCAAACTCATACACTTGAAGACCTCCTCCTCCCGTTCTTTCTGATACTGCAACCACCTCAGCCTCCTTTGTACTCTCCTAAGAGTAAGACGACATAGTATTATTAGTTGCCACTATTGTTGGGCACAAAAGCTAAAATTGTGGATAAGCTCCCATGTAGCCAGGAGGCACGGGTTCAAGCCACGGAAACTACCTCTTGCAGCAATGCAAGGTAAGGTTGCGTATATAAAACCCAATGTTACGTACATAAGACCCAATGTGGTCCAGCCCTTTTCCAAATCCCATACATAGCAGGAGCTTAGTGCACTAAGCTGCCCTTTACAGCCAAATTTTCCAACACTCATGGAAAAGAGTTTAAAAGATCAGGGATGTGGAATTAATACACATTGCAGCACTCAACCCATGTTACCTTTTTGCAAATTCTACTTCTCCAGTGATTTGAAATAATTCTATGATTTTTATTATTCTTCTCCACTAGGATCTACAGTCTAACTTATACTTTTTTCTTTTCAATCCCAAATTTAAAATCTCACTTGCTGATAAGACTCCTCCTTTACCCTTCTTTAGATTCACAAGTGGATTACACGTTGGCCCCCCACAACTGCGATTCGCAACAGATTAACATAAGACGGCTTTCTCTTCTTTATTGTTTCAGAGAGTGATAAAACTTTTATAGTAGAGGGAGAGCTACTCTACTACATACAAATAGTTTGCCCACAAAAAATGACACTGCCAAGGAAATGGAGATTACGAGGACAAAATATGTGAACAATAACCACTAGACTTTCAACCTCATCAAGGTTGCTACATTTTGAGTTCTACCCAAGTACTTTGTTATAAACCAATATATTGAATAATCCCTTGTTAGTAAAATGGAATTACGAAACAGCAACAAAACAGAAACAGAAAGAGAAGAACAGCAAAAGTAAAAGGATTCTGACCTTGCGCTTTTCAGCCAGAATTAGCTTATCTGCCACAAATTGTGGAGTCCCAAATTGGCTTAGGGTTGCTATTTTTACAGGGATTACCACAACGCCTACATTGTTGGATCCCTTGTTTGCATCCTGAAACAGGACAGTTGCCCCAGCCTTATCAACCTAAAGAACCCAATATCGCACAATCAATTTCCAAAACCTCCTCATATGATATAACTCTGATGGCGGAGCTTAATAAGAGGAAAGGAGGTCCAATTGAATCCCTTTCGTTAACAATTATATTGTACAAATAGGATAAATATAAAAAATAAAGAATTGGTTATATATAACCTATTGTAAAAGCCTACATATGGTAAAATTCTATTATCGGGGTGTAAAAGTTGCTTTAGATCACAAGTTCAAATTTCAACTATGACATTCTAGTATTTTTTTTAATCTCCTTATATAAATTCAATTTCTAGCTCCGCCATTGACTATGAAAGTACTTCTATTTCCTTTCCGTTTACTATGTGTGTGTGTGTTTTTACATGATAGAGTAAGAATTGTCTCTGTGTGACCTATAGGTATGAGTTCGAACTATGGAAGCACCCACTAATGCTTGTATTAGAATAAGCTGTCTACGTCACACCACTTGCGGGGATGCCTGGTGTACCAGGCTGCCTAGAATAAGAATTGTCCAACAACAGTCGTGATAACATTTTTGTTATGACTAAAACAAATCCGACAAGGCTAATCTTACCTATTAGACTATGCAATAACTAAAACGTACACAGTCAAAGATGACACAACAAGAAGCGATAGATTTTTTGCATCACACAAATAGGGACAAAGATAGTAACATACTTATTTAAGACCACAAGTTTCAAAAATAGGGCAAAGAAATGGGGGAAGGACCTTAATCCAAGAAGAAGGTCTGAGGAGAGTGAAACCTTCAGCAGAATCAGTGTATCTTTCAAGCTCTAACACCTCACCACCAATGGCCACAGCGAAGGTTGAGAAAGGGTCCCACAATAAGACCGTCAAAATGGATAAATTCAGCACTCGCCTGTTTGAAACAATTGGAACCATTTCTTCCATAGATTTGTTCGTCTCATTATTGTGAGGAATGGAGAGTGATGATACAGTTAAACCTCGCTTTCTCTTTATAATCTGTGGTGGAGTAATGGGCATAGTCATAATATGGTTTTGGAAGAAGCCATTGTACGCAATTGAGCGAGCTACTGAGCTTAAGGTAGACATTGTTCCCTTATAATTGAGCGAAAATGAAGGGAAGTGTCAATCTTATATTCTTTAAAGGCAGTTAATATTGTGGCGGTAACAGACAAGTTAATTTTGGTTTTTGTTTCTCTTAATACCTTACTAATTCGAATTAATGCCGTCTTATTTTGGGAGAAAATAACGCTTTCCATTAAAAGGTGAAGTATAAAGTTCCATAGAAAAGAAAGGATAAATTTAAGCTTGAATTCTTATAATTTTTTTAAGTGATATGTAAATATTTAAAATTTATGTAAAAAGTAATCTAAAACATTAATTTTTTGTTTATTTTGTTAAGCTTAACGAGTCACAAATTTTATGTTTAAAGATATTTTTAAAAAGTAATATGTTTGAGTGGTAGAATTATTATTCTGTTGAAACAAAATGAGCTTCCATGGTGATGTTTGTTTACTTTTGACTTTACGCTCCCTTTAAGAAAAAATAAATGAAGTATATATTTTACATTGATGATAACATTCCAAAAAGTCTTTTGAATGATTTAGAAATGAGTAGTTAATAATAAAGATAACATAGAAAAAAGATTACATTTTTCTTGATTTGCTAAAATGAACAAGTAAAAATAAATATATATTTTAATATGGTGAACAAATGAAGTGTTTAAAAAAAAGTATTTTAACAAAAAGAGAAGGTTAAAAAAGTACTCTCCATTTCAATTTGTGTAACCGAATGAAGGATGTGGTTAATATATCTAATTTTTAATGTGATTTTACTATAACTTTTTAAATTTTTAAATTAAATTAAATTTTTTTAAAAAATTAAAATTAAAATTTATATATTTAAAATTACATAAAAAGTACTATAAATCAATATAATTAGGTTTTTGGAAAAAAATATAAAATTTTGTTTTATTTTTATGTCTTACTTTGCCTTTTAGTATGTTAAAAATATTAATTTTTATATGTAATAATTACTTTATTCTAACATCTCACCTGTCATATCTAACACCACAATATTCGAATGCTAATTTCTCAATACACTGTATACTTGTTTTAATTTAAGATCACAAGTCGCAACTCTCTACTTTCTTTATTTGTTCCACTTAAATTAAGACACAAAAAATCAAATGGATCCAAAAGCTAATTTGGTACCTCCCTTTGGTACACTGCTAAAGAAGCTATTGAAAACCTCACTTAATTTCAGTTCTGAGCGGTGGAGGGTTGTGCTACGTGGAAGACAATACGCTCAGTGAGCTAAAAAAAGGGACTTGAGAGCACATCTCAAACACAAATTGTTCGAATTGGCCATATCCATGTCCATGTCTCTTCGACTTTGTTGCGAACCCTCAATTTCTGTAAGTTATTATAATCTTCAATCCGAAATCTCTATGTCATTTTCGTGAAATTTATGTTTTATCTTATTTTCCGGTAATTCCAATTATCCTTGATGATGCTAAAATTCCAGCACAGTTTGTTATCAGTAGCTAATTTTATCTGATGTTAGGACCAAATATTCTTTATTGTGGTTGTCTTTAACATGATGAATGTTTGGTGATATTTATAGAGTTCTAACCTTTCAGAGACTTATATGTTTAGAAAACACACAGAACTTCAATTTTTTTCTTTTTGATAACGGAACAATTCAAGCTAGCTTGCGTGCACCTCGACTAATTCCATCGGGTACTCCGGCTAACTTTGTCCACTAAAGCTTAGACAGATGAGAAGAACTAACCTACGAGACTTCATAGTTTTTGCACCCACTTAATTGACCACTAAGCTACACCCTTGGGTGAAAAAAGAAAATATATAAAACTTTATTACTTTTTATTTGCATAGTATTGGAATGAGACGAGTTTAAATGGAGTAACGTGGTTAGTGAGGATATTCATATAGCCGACCGGAACTTGGTTGGGATGGAGGCGTTGTTGTTGTTGTTGTAGCTGCTGCTGTTTTCTAATAAAACTATGGTGATAATGTGTGTGAACTGAATGAGCAGAGCTTAAAGAATAAAAGAGATTTGCTGGGCTTAGATTTGGCAGGTAAGTCTTTGTTCAGGAATAGCAAGTTTGTAATTTATTGTACTTGATTAGCTGGCTCTGATTTTCTAACAATTTGTTTCTTGTTTACAGCTAATCATTTGAATATCCCAATGAGGAAATGGTTTAGTGGAGTAAAAAAGTTCATTCCCTTTGAGGGATACGTTAAGTTTGTGCAAACAACAGCAAGAATAACATTTCCAAAGATCTCATCAGATTGTAAAGATAATGCCCCTTCGAATTTTTTGAGTCACAAAAAGATGGTTCCTTATTCAGATCCCCCTAGCATGAAAGATGTGGACAGTTTGCATGAATTCTTTGATAGGAGGTAGGATTTGTACTTCTTGTTCTTTTTTTGGGATTGTGAGCACTTAATTTTTGACTATACTTGATTGTTTACTGTTTTTTTTTAGTATTTAAATAGTTTAAAGTTTAATCTTGATTTAGCTTCTATTTTCACTTTTTGTAGGTTTTACTTAAGAAAATTAAAAATAGCAAAAGAAAAAAAAGAGAGTCACATTTTTATAGTAATAACTTTAACTTTTGTAGAAAAGAAAGAAAAGTTTTCAAGAATAGATTTCTTATTTAGTTTAGTGCATTTCTAAGTTAGAGGTTCTAAACAAATAAATATTGAGTATGTAGTAATTTTACCTTGTAATTTTGATTTAGTAAGAATATTAATTTTCCTTTTATTCATTATCCTTTTAAAAGGAAGGAAAAAAAGAAGAAAATAAAGCACTTTTTGGCACAAATGGATATAACTTTAGTAACAAACTTTGTCTTACTCAAAAGATTCCCTCCAATTCACACTCTCACTCACATTATAAATGAAAACACCTCTATCTCCACCCAAAAAGACAGCAGCTTCACCCCCTCAAAACCACCACTAAAGGTCCATTTCTGGCCATGGGAGTAACCTGAAAACTCCATGAAAACCTGCTGAAAACTCCAGCTCAAATCCCATAACCAAGCAGCCTCAAAACGAGCTCAAATCCTTCGCCAAACTCCAGTGAAAATCAGTCCAAAACAGGAGCTCAAACCCAACAAAAATCCAGCAAAGACACACCAAAATCCGCCACCGCAACAGACCCGAAAATACCCAAACTTCAGCTACAAAACTCCATTAAACTCCCACAAAAATATGCTAAAAGCAGCTTCCGAAATCCCTCTTTAAAAACCGTAAATCACCTGAAAAATGCTATTAAAGCAACCATTTCTCACAAAAAACAGCAATTCCAAAATAGCTCCAGCGATTGAGGGTTAGCCAAGGTTGCTTCCGAGGTCGCGGTTGAGGTTGTGGCCGATCAGTTCTACTCGGTTTGAAGGCCCCTGTTTTAGTTTTTTGTTCTGTTCAAATCGTTGTTGCCGGATGTTCTTGTACTTGACATCGCGAGAAGTTCTTATATCTAAAAAATTTCAGCCTCTAAAGGTCCAATCCTTTCCTGTACAGAATATTTGAGTTTCACTTGGCTGATTTTATTGATGTGTTTACTATTTGATTGGTGTTCATATTCACTAAGATGATTTGTTCAAAGGTGTAAAAATATCACAGCATATTTATGTTTTAGCATTTTGGTCTCGTTTAGCTGCATGATCCCTCACTCTTGATTTGCTTATTTGTTGGAATAGAGTCACATTTCACTTATTGCTGGACTGCATTGATATAGATACTCATAAATTCAGTTTGTTGGCATGATATTTATTGATTTGATTTTGAGGTAAGTTCCATTAATCATGTGAGTACTATTCTGTTTTAGTTTGGTTTGGTCAAGTCTATATGTAATCTAGGTAGGCCATTGTAATTTTTCAAATTAAGGATATTCTGCTGGTTGATTTCGTGTTAATTGGATGTTGTTGTATGATTGTTCAAAGTTTCCCTACTAAGAATTGTCTTCTATGGTTAAAAAAAAAAAAAAAAAAAAATTAGCAAGTCTTTAGTACAGAATTGATAAGTTCCAATACCCTATCTTCAATAAGTTCGATAATCAATTCATACCATCTCTTCCCTAATGATTTCATAAATTCTTAGCCGCACAACAAATCTCAAGTAGTTTAGGAAAATAATTCATGAACAATCGCAGTTTGCTTTAGGCGCAATTAATAAAATAAATTATCATGGCTATGGGTACGATTCCCGTGGCATAGCCGTGATACGTAACTCCAAATTCGAGTGCACGTTCGCGTGACTCGACCTTACAACTTCGAAGTAATAAAATAAACATGTTGTAAATCGCAGGTACGTTTCACGTGACGTGATTTGCAATATGTACAAAAACAACAAGTGCGCGACATCACGGCTTGTTCAAATAAATTCCTTAAATACTGAAAATGGCTCAAAATAAATAAAGCGGTATAAAAGCGGCATTGCATAAAAGGTTCATAAACATGCAATAATATTAGATAATTTAGCCAAATATTAAGTTAAGCGACCGTGCTAAAACCACGGAACTCGGTAGTGCCTCACACCTTCTCCCTAGTTAACACAATTACTTACCCAGTCTTCTGTGTTCGCGCACCATAAATAGAGTCAATTTTCTCGATTTGGGATTTTAAAATAAAACGGTGACTTCGGACACCATCATAATTATTCCAAGTGGTGACTCTAATTAAATAAATAATCTTATTTCGAATAATGTCACTTTAATTGGAAAAAACTCCCATCTTCGGAAAAAGGAAGTGTGACGGGGATTATAAGTACAAAAAGTGGATGTTTAGCTACTTTTATTGTGCTGGAGAATACTTGATTATCCTAGGTCAACTTGGGTGTCCCTTTAGCTGCACATGAGTTTTAAAACACTTTCTTTCTGATGTATTTTCTACTGCAAAAGATAACATCTATTACACCACATCAATTGCTGATGAGTTTTATTCCATTGTTTTTGTAGTACCAAGCTTGTTGTATTGACGGGAGCTGGCATGAGCACAGAGAGTGGAATTCCGGATTACAGGAGGTTAGTCAATAATTAGATGAGCAGGCGCAATGTGCTTGAAAGTTTGATCATTCTCTGAAGTTGGTCATCTGAGTTACATTTTTTTAAAAAGGGAACACATTTACTGAAAAGAAAATAAAGTTGTCAATGCTTTACTCTTATGCTATCTGAGTTACATTTCTTTAAAAGGAGTCACATTTTGCTCTAAAGAGAAGAAAGTTTTCGATCTTTAGTTTATATGCTATTTGGTGCAGTAATACTTTAAATTGATTTTCTTTGTCATTATGATCTCCGGCTTGGGTTCTGAGGCTCTGATTGCTTTAATTGATTTCATAAAATGTTTCACTGTCTTGGTTATCAGCATATCTGAACAACTCAATTCTGGTGCTTCATTAAAGAGAAGAACAAAAGACATACATCCAGATTGATATGAATATTAAAAAGCCAATTTTTCTGGTGTTGAGCATTTAGCTAAATTGCATGAAGTAAGGATTAAATCTGAAAGTGCAGGCTAGATATCCCGTTCGAAACAATGCATTAAAGTATTGTGAAACATAAATTTATTTACTCTGTTTTGTCTGCACTCTTGGCCTGTTTCTATAGGGTGGTACGTCTTGATTGAGGTTAAAGAGGGAGTGAGGAATTTTGGTATTACAGCTTTGTGCTGCTTCGAGATTTTATATTGGGGCCCGAACTTATTTGTATGGTTAGTTAAGTAATACTTATAATTTAGCAACTGGTAATGCTTTTCCCTCTTCTCTTGGCAGCCCAAATGGAGCATATAGTACTGGTTTCAAACCAATTACCCATCAGGTGATCTGAAGGCATGTGCTGTAATTCTCGGTTTCATTAAAGTGTTATTTTTGGCGTCATAAATACCATTTCTCCCATATCTTACAGAGGGAAAAAATGCAACAGTTTGATCCTGAAGGTAGAAAAAAAGCGGCTGCAGTTGCAAAAGAGAAGCTGTGCAAATAATATGTTTGCACAAAAAGCTTGAAAATAATTTAGCATGATCAGGCAATAAATTCTACTGTTTTTAGTTCTATATATATATATATATATATATATATATATATATATATACATATATACATATATATCTTCTCCACAACAAATCCTACACGAATTTAGGTTTTGGTCTTCTCTAAACATGGATGCATATACTTTTTCTTGTAAAAGAGATTTGTCTACTAGAGTTATAAGGAGTTGCTAGAGGACAAGAAGTTTTCAATTAAAGAATTGCATTAATTGAACTGGAAGGGAACTGGCAATCTACTTGGTAATGAGATATTTTTTCCTACAAAAAACAGATCATTTAACCTTACATATATTTCATTAGAGGCCTTTGGATCCCCAATATTCACTCCTATATTGTAATATTTTTTATTGAACATGACTTTAGCATAATATTCCTGTAGCAGCGCTCCTCCCTTTCAACCTATCTTATTGTAATTCTATGCATTTCATCTTTTTTCTCGTGAAACCGAAATCACTTCTCTTGAGCCGAGGGTCTTCCAGAAACAGCCTCTCTATCGTCATAAGGTAGGGGTAAGGTCTGCTTAAACTTTACCCTCCCCAGACCCCACTTGTGGGATTTCACTGGGTTTTTTTTTGTTGTTGTTGTTCTCGTGAAACCGAAAAGGATAAAAAATAAATCCAACTTATGCCCAAAGAATGAAAATTTTGGAGCAACCATCCTTCGAACTGTTTAATTTTTTTTATCCGGCTAAGTAATATGTTGAATCTTCAAGCTTCTATAGTTCATGATCTTCTTCCAGTTTCTGATGATTTTTTCGATAGATTTCCTTGCCCATCTCATTACCCTGTTTATTTGATGCCTCTCACAAATTTCTCAATCTGTTATTGAACTAGCATGGCTTCTTCTATTTGTTTAAACAGCCATTCTAGGAACCACCGAACAGTAGCTTGATCTCATCTCCTTCCTTAAATCTAATCATTCTTCTTCACTGCCATAATGACTCTACATTTTTTAGCATCCTTCCTCGACTTGTCAAATGCTGTTTCTTCTCCTTTATCTTATTTATTCATGCAGTTTATGCATTTCCTTGTTCCTTACGTTAATCCATGCATGCATAATTTGCCTAAAGATGTGAGTGTCAGCGTGTGCAATCATAGACTTGGTAAAAACAATAGCCTCAAAAGAAAACTAAGTAGAAAGTACATGAACTGAAATGCGACTTTACATATGTCCTTTTTGTCCCTGGATTTTCTGAAGTTAAAATTTTACACTCTTTTGTAGTTTATAACTTTCTTGTGTCAGCATCTACTTAATCGGTGCAGTCAAAAGATGCTTCGTCGCTTATTATATGCCAGTTATCACTCCGAAATCAGTTTTTCTTTAATCCTCCTTTTCTTCACAGGATTTTCAAAAGCTTAATTCTTCATCTTCCTGACAGGATTTAGAAAAAGTTTTCAGCATTTTTAAAAATAAAAAAAATCAGTCTGGGTCAGCACGCGCTCTCTTAGCTATTCCACCCGGTAGGTGCTACTTCCCAACACATGTGCCGGGTAACTCTGAGATTTGAGCCTTGGTCTTCCATGATTTTATCCCAATTTTTTTGCTGCTAAGCCATATCCTTGGGTGCAAGAAAAGTTGTCAGTTTTCTCTTAAATTTGCAGTGTTAGCTTCTATTTGGTCTTCCTTCAAGTAATGTTTTCTCACATTGCACTTGTTTATCTACACTGCATACATTTCATATTTTCTGATTGAATTTTTCATTGTTTCCTATTGCAGGAGTTTCTCCGATCAAGCAAGGCTCGAAGGCGTTATTGGGCACGGAGTTATGCTGGCTGGAGATGTTTCACTGCAGCTCAACCTAGTACAGGTCATATAGCTCTATCATCGCTTGAGAAAGCAGGCCATATAAGTTTTATGATTACACAGAATGTGGACAGGTGGTTGGCTCGTCTTTTCGTTTATCTTTGATTTTATGAACCTTTTAACACTAACTTATTACATTTCCTCTCAGGCTGCATCATCGGGCTGGCAGCAATCCACTTGAATTGCATGGGACCGTCTACATTGTTGCCTGTACAAATTGTGGTTTTACTCTACCTCGAGAACTGTTTCAAGATCAAGTGAAGGCTCAAAATCCCAAGGTTATCTTTGTTCAATTATCCTATTAATCTAGTAATGCTCATATAAGCCCATACACGATATTGAAATCACTTACTAACTATTGATTTGAGTTATGTGAATTTGACTTAATGAAAGATGAGAGCGAAATTGGTTTCAGCACTGTTCCGCGGGGCACTTAGGCTAATAGGCACAGGTCGTATAAGTTCTGTAGACATCAATAGGCTTTTCATATACTTGGTGTTTTTAAAAGCAAAAAGCACACAAAAAACAAAGACAAGGTCCATGGGGCTTGAAGCGAAAAGTGTGAAGTGAAGCGTGCCCCTCTTTGAAGTGAAGTGCGCCTCTTTGAAGTGAAGTGCACAGTTTACCGAACCAAACATATATGAATTTAGCAATGTAGTGATCATATGGAAATTAACATAACTAATATATAAATCCAAATCCCAAAGTTGAAATTTGAAATGCTGCTCACTTCTTGTTGAGAGCACTTTGTCCGTCATTGTTTGAAGTGCTCATCCACGAAGCAATATCCCCTTACTTCGCATATCTTCCTCGCTTTAAGTGACAAAGGGATGGCTTGTAATAACACCGCTTATACTTGCCCGGCAAAAAGAAAATGATGGATACTTTGGCGTGTAGAATGTTATTGATTTCATTGTCACAATGTCTTTTCCACTAGTTGTTTCATGTGTCAAGGCACGTTGATGAATCTAGACCTTATTTAGTGCTCGTTTTGTAAGCTTTCTTAGGTGTTTCTATATGTGTTATTCATACTTCAATTGATTGGGCATAATCTATTCACTGTTTTGGTCCATTGGCATAAACTGAATTGGAGAAGTTATAGTACTGCAGTGGGCAGCAGCTATCGAAAGTTTGGATTATGACAGCCGATCAGACGAGAGCTTTGGTATGAAGCAAAGGCCTGATGGGGATATTGAGATCGATGAGAAATTCTGGGAGGAGGATTTCTGCATTCCTGATTGTGAGAGGTGCCAAGGAGTTCTCAAACCTGACGTAAGTGTTTTTTCTACGTATGAGACGAAGTAGTCTGTATGAACTTGGAGCAGCCTCTCTTTTCTCTTTCTTTATGTTTTTTTTTCTACTGGAGCTTAAACTAGGTATACCCTCACTGTCTACAAGCTGTGATCACCCTCCTACTAAAAAGGTTAAACATATAACTAAAACCAATTAAGTGTGAATCCAGAATTTAGAATGTTGTAGGTTCTATGTTGATAGAACGAGTTCTGAAGCACTCAGTTTTGTTGAGCTTATGAACCTGTTGCTAAATACACCACTGATTAGGTGAATGTAGCATTTCAGCAAATTGCATAAGATGAAAACCTCCCTTGTTATTACGAATATGTTAGAAGAATATTCTGGAACTGAACAACGAGCCTTGCACCATGGAGAACAAGAACAGCCTATAGGTAGAGATTTCAAAATTCTAAGAATTGCCAATAATTATACACACAATACCATGGGAAAGAAGTTCAAATAATAATAGTTTTGCCATTCTTACATTGGAGAAATCTCAATAGGAAGAAGTCAAGTAGTTAGTCAAACTCATGTATAGAAAGGAGATATCCTCACAACTGCCAAAAGTTGATTTTTGAAAAACTTTAGTTGTCACTATATACATCATCTATGGTGCTTCAGTTGCTGAACATCAGTGACTGTACTTCATTTCTCCATAAGTGAGATGGAAGTCCCAGAAGCAGCTCAATATAACTGGGGAGAAGTATTGTTCGGACAGAAGCCCAATGTGCATTTAAGCAACTGCTTAAGGAATTGATATACCATTGCCCCTTCCTCGGCGACCTCTGAACATCCTCTCCATATTACAACTTGCTCATAATATAACTAAATATTATAGCAACATTTAAAAGGTTAATCTCTTGCATTGACAGTCTACTGTGTAAAAACTTCCCTACCAACTTTATGGTTTAGCCAGTTTCAAGGCGCCATCTTAAGGATATAATTCGATGGTATCTTCCCACTGTATGTTAAAAATATGAGCGGAATGGCAGGAATCAGAAATATAAATAGAGAAAGATTATTTGGTTGACAGTAAATCTGAGGCCCGTGAAGGGGAGACATATACAAATGTATGAGAGAGCAGAAGCAAATTATCATTGTTTTCAGGTCTGACCAGATTATATATGTCAATGCAGATGCATAAGATGAATGTTAGATAATACGATTCCCCTGTTTTATGTCACGGTTCCTATTGGTTAATATAAACATATATAGTACAACTTCAAGATACTGTAAAGCGTACATGAATAATCCCTGAAGCTACTTCAAGAGGTTATCTTGAACTATCACAAAATAATTGATGTTAAGTTGTACCAGTGTTAGTCCGGCTTATAACATATATCAATTCCTGCTCCATGCTGATTATAGCTCTGCAGGTTAGAAGGTAGGTTTGATCCTGCAGTTCCCCCCTAGGAAACTTCAAACTCAATTGCGCTTTAGGATACCAGAATGCTATAAGTTCCGTGTTTTTCTTAATAGTTTGTTTAAAGTTTCTGCTACTTATTACGATAGCTAGTCAATGGAATAGTTAACTTCTAAAAGTGCATTAAGAAAAGGAAGAAAAACACCAATCCACCTTCGCCTAGCAATTTTATATAATGGTTATTTGATTAATTAATTCTCCACTAAATTTATGGCTGTACCAGTAGTAGTATATTGGTATTCTCATTGATCTGGTATAATTGCAGGTTGTCTTCTTTGGGGATAATGTCCCTAAAGCTAGAGCTGATGCTGCCATGGAAGCTGCAAAGGGATGTGATGCCTTCCTTGTACTTGGTTCATCTATGATGACCATGTCTGCTTTCCGGCTTATCAAGTAAAAAATGCATTGGTTCATTCTTCCATTCTTTTAAAAGAAGCTCTAGTCTACCTAGAAAGTTTTACCTTGTTTGCTCATTGGTTCGTGTCTAAGTGCGTCATTCATGAATTGGTCCCATAAGAAATGCATTGGTTCATTCTTACATTCTTTTAAAGGAAGCTCTGGTGTACTTGAAAAGTTTTACCTTGTTTGCTCATTTGGTTCTGGTCTAAGTGCGTAATTCATGAATTGGTCCCAGAGCAAGCATAAGTTTTCGACTGGGATTGCAGTGCGTAACCTGAGGGTCCCATTTGTGAGAGTAGACCTTTTTGGTTTATTTTCTTGTCCTTTTCAAAAGGATTTCTGATGGTTTAGGAAACTTAAACATCTTTTCTCTCTTATTAGCATAAACCTGTTAGATTTTCAGCATCATGACATCCTTCGTTCTGTTGGTGTTTTTTTTTTCACTTCCCCCTGTTTTGGGTAACTTATATCAACACCAGGAGAATAATCTATTAAATTGCTTTGCACAGAGCTGCGCACGAGGCAGGTGCTGCGACTGCAATTGTAAATATTGGTGTGACACGAGCTGATGATCTTGTACCTTTGAAAATTAATGCTCGAGTTGGAGAGGTTAGTTTTTGTATAGCACGAGAATGACAAGATGGGGAACTCGAACTTCCAAATTACCTACTGTGGGAATTATACTAGTCCAATAGACAAAATACTGTATCTAAATATTGCCAAGAAAGTAAAAAAGGAAAATGAGCTAAGTGAATTCCCCCAATATGGAATATAGGAAGTTCTAGTTTTCTCTTTAGCCATCCTCACATTTATTTTTGCAGTTTCTCTTGCTGCAACGCCAATGGAACTGTAGTTTTACAATTATTATGGTGTGTGGTGCAGATACTTCCAAGATTGCTTAATGTTGGATCCTTGAGTATCCCTGCTCTCTAGTTCCAGATACAGAACTGTGTTATTAGCATCCAATTCTTGCTCATCAGTTGCTGCAACGGATTGTTCACTTGGCTGGGACATGCAAGCTTCCTGCATTTAACGTGTAGCACAATCACTACCACCTTGATGTTGTTGTAACTCTTAAAAATGAACTGCTCAAATACCCCCCCACACACTCGATTGGCACCTTTACGTGTAGATCTCTGTATTTCAATACAGTTCGACTTTTTAGAAATGGATATTGGGCTTTCCTTATTAGTGAATTGAAGCTGAAAGTAAAGAGCACAAACGATATTGCTTGGAATTGGCAAATCTTTAAAGGTTTCTGCTTGTATAGTTAGCATTCTATATGAACCAAGTTGAATATCGATTTCTTTTATAAGATCAACTCATAGATCTTTCGCCAAGCTTTGGAATATTGAAAACATTTTCTTTTAATCCAAAATTATGATTCCTGCTGAAGTAGTTTTTCTGCTACAGAGAAGAAAAACAAGAGAATTAATTTTTGCATGACGTAATTTTATTTACTAAACTACTACTCCTTTTGAAGATCAAAAGGAAATTTAACCATTAAATCATTGAGTCATCATCTCCTCCTTCACCATGCTTTTTCTCCATTATTCCAAATTTCATACTGTGGAATTGGCTAATCTTATGATGGTCCCTTGCACTTTTAAGGTTTATGCTTCTATAAGCTTTTATATGGACGAAGTCGAATGTCAAATTACCGTTTTCGTGTGTATTTTTTAATTATTTGGTAATCGAAATCAACTAGCTCTATTAATTCAGATAGCCATGTAGGACTTATTATGGTGAAAATAGTACGGGCTAACCAGCTTTTGGACTTGTAATTGAAAAATAGTCAGCGTTTATAAAGTCATTAAAAAATAACTACTATTTTGTTGAAACACGGAAAGTTTCAGTGTAATATGCGGGATTATGGAGCTCCTGCGTGTAAACTTCCAAAATATTACGTTGGAACTCCATCACACGAAAAGTTCCGGCATAATATATTGGATTATGGAGCTCCTGCGTATAAACTTCCAGCATATTACGTAGGAACTCCAACATATTATGAAATTCCAGCACATTATGCTGAAATCTCATAGGTAAAAAATTTAAATTCCAGCATATTATGCTGGAATTTTTCCGGATTATCAAGTGTATTTTTATTCAGATTTTATGTTACATTAAAGCAATAACTAAATTTCAATTACTTTTAGATTGTGCTACTTTTAAAAAAATATAAATCTGACCATTTCTGATTTTTTTTCTCTTATTATGATACCAGATTTCGAACTAAGGGTGTCATCTGGGTCGGGCCTGGGCCAAACATATGTAAGGGACCGGCCCGCTATGGGCCTAAGCCCACATGGTCCCGGGCTAAATGGGTCGGGTCCGCGGGCCTAACGGGCCTAAACGGTTCCGGATAATTTTTATTTTTATTTTTTTATCTAGAAAAATTTCTTGTAAACTATATATGCATATACTAATATAGATTGCATATATCTTTATAAATATATATAGTATATATTGTACATATATATTGCCCCAAAACTTTCCCTTTTTACCTATCCCTCTTTCCTCCATTACATACATATAAACTATCTAATACATATATATATATATAAGGCAATATATACATAGTTTATATGTATTAGACATATATATATATATAAGGCAATATATACATAGTTTATATGTATTAGACATATATATATATATATATATATATATAGTTTATATGTCTAATACATATAAACTATATATATTGTATATATATATTGCCCCAAAACTTTCCCTTTTTACTTATCCCTCTTTCCTCCATTACTTCACATTCAATTCTTACATATAGTTTCAGGAAAGAGGGATAGGTAAAAAGGGAAAGTATATATATATATATATATATATATATATTGCCTTATATAAGCCTTGTATATATTGTATATATATGGTATATATTTTGTGTGTGCATATATATATATATATGTATGTATGTATGTGTATGTATATATTGTATATATGTATTAGATATATATTATACATACTATATCATATTTAAAGACAAAATAAATTGCAAAGAAATATTCAAAAGAATGTCTTATAATTTTTATTATTACGACATTAACAAAAAATGGCAATATCTTTCTTAGTCTTCCTCCCCCCAATGGAATGAGCACAACAAGGTACTAATACCACCACTAAAAGGAAAAAAACTAAGGAAGTTACATATTAGTCTATGTATTATCTCTAACAAATCTCATAAATCCTTCAAGGTCCGGAGGAATTTCCATTGGCGGTGATGGAAAAGAGGCTTGTTAATCACCGCTTCCGGGCGAAGCCGCATCCTGCGCAAGTTCCGCTAGCATTTCTTCATAAGCTTCGTCTATATCCGGTTGTGATTCTGCAAGTCCGAAATTTCTTCTTTCCGAACGGATCCAATCTATGAAGAGTACTGCTTTTTCCAAGCTCTCCCTCATCGACGCTCTATGATCACCGATTTGAAGTCTCGCTTGACTGAAAACGCTCTCCGATGCCACTGTTGAAGCTTGAACGGTTAAAATATCTCGAGCCATCCTTGAAAGAACCCGATAGTGTTTTTGTTTGTCCTTCCACCATTCCAAACGTCGAAGGAGCCGTCGGGATTCTCTGATTCAAGTCCCTGCGGCAAATACACTTGAAGCTCATTTAGTTGTGCCTTGGGAACCCCTGAACTCCGTCCAAGCACTGAGGGATTTTAGGCCCGCAGTTCTTTTAGATGATCGTGAAGTAGACGAAGTAGGAGTTGGAATATTGGGTCTAGCATGATCTAAGGCAGTTTGATAGGCATTATAGATTGTTTGTGCATTTATTTTAATTGAGGATTGTGCATCTCCGAGTGTAGCATATTCTTCAGGTGAAAGTGATAAAGAGTTATAAATTTAGAATACCAAAAGTTTGGACCTCCTAATTTCATTGTTGGGTTTAACAGTGCAGCAACGCCAAAAATAGGGGGGATAGGGAAAACATATTTTTTAAACTTAGATTTCATAGAATTAATAGCATGTTCATAAATTACCCCACCCTCTGAAAATTGAGAAAATAAATCTGCAAGTGCAGCAATATAAACTAAACAATTAGAAATAGCAGGATAGTACTTCCCAGATAATTCGTTTGTTGCAACAGAAAATTGTTCTAAAAAATCTACAAGAATTTTAACGTTAGTCCAGTCTTGATTAGTAAGGTTCTCGTCATCATCATCATCACCACCACCTACACGAGCATTATAGGTTGCGCTAATTGGGTTTCTATATTCATAGGCGACAACTAGACTTTCATACATGTAATTCCATCTAGTTGGACAAGGTTTAGGAACCTTTCTTTCCTAAGGCCAAATTCATCACATTTTTTAAAATATTCTCTAAGTCTACTTCTACGGTTTGAGTAAAATAGCCAATTAAGAGCCATTTTTATCTTTTCAATTTCTACATTTAACAGTTTCATACCATCACCAACAATTAAATGGTAAATATGACAAATGCACCTAACATGAAAAATATTAGTAAATGCGGGATTTAATTTGACTTGTAAGCAAGCCTATTGCATTAGTATTACTAGAAGCATTATCCATTGTAACAGACATTATTTTATCTCTAATACAAAAATATCTACAAATATCTGCTACTGTGCTGGCAATAAATTTACCTGTGTGGTGTGAGTTAATAATTCTATAGGCAATAATGCGTTTTTGCATTATCCAGTCCTCGTCTATCCAATGACTTGTAACGGTTAGATAATCACAATCATTGGCACCTCTACCTATATCCGTAGTAATAGCAATGCGACAATCTATATGAGTAAACAAATATCGCAAATATTGTTCATATTTGTGTTTATATTTATAAATATCGACCTTTACGGTTGCACGAGGCCATCCTTTATAAGTAGGATTATAAACTTTTCTAATATATTGCACAAAATGGGGGTTAGAAGGAAAACTATATGGTAAGCACATAACAGTTACCATTTTTGCTAATTCTTCACGATCCTTATTTGGATCGTAATATAAAATTCCACCGGTAACAGTGTTAATTCCCGTTTTAACTAGATTTGAACCTGCACTAGGGTGAATCGCATTATCTACACTCGTCCCCTATTCCGCAGCTTTCATTTGTAAATATCTTTGTTTATCTCTAGGGTGTTTCAATATGTGCCTAGTCAAATTACCCGTACCGCTAGGGTTGCTAGTAAATTTATGAGCCAACAAAGATCCACAACTTTACACTTAGCCTTATTTTCTTCTCTTAGTTGAGTAAAAAAATGCCAAACAAGAGATGTTTCGGCCCGTTTAGCAGGTCTTCTATTAAATGTAGGGGTTACTACAGGAGGGTCAGGCGGGGCATCAATTGGGTTATTAATAGGACTAGTAGGTGTATCATCTAAATCCGGATGGGTTTCATATAAATCATCATTTTCTGTATCATTTTCAAATATAGTTTGATTAGGATAAAGAGCGTTCATAATTTCTTCATCTAATTGTTGACCCGGTGCAACATCATGGCAAAATTGACTATCTGAAAATTGAAAACAAGGGTTATCACTATCAAGAATAACAGGTGGAGGAGGACGGGTAACTAGGGGAGGAGTAGTAGCTTGGCGACTAGATTCACCAATTTTTGATTTTCCCTTACCCTTACCACCAAACATTTTTTTCAAAGAAAAATCCATAATAATTATAATTATACTAAATAAAACAAACAGAACAACAATACTAAAACTTAAAGAGTTGGAACGAGTTTACCGAAATGACGAACAACTTCTTGAAAATTGAATATCGTTGAAGACTTGAAGACTTAAATACTTCAATTCACCAACTTCGCAATTTTTCACGAAATTGGAATAACAAAGTAAGCAATTATGGAAGAAAATTAGAGAGAGATTGAGAGAGATTGTGAGTA
>MCJB01044904.1:554393-621634 GCA_002018475.1 Nicotiana obtusifolia | reverse complement strand
GGCCCGTTTGGCCCGCGGTCCCGAGCCGGTCCCGGATCACTTTTCAGCCTTAGTCTTCACCGAGCCCCCTTTTCCGAAGTAGGATAAAAAGAAGTAAAGAAAAAAGGCTCCTAGTTTTCCAAACTCGGAGAAGAAAAAAATAAAAAAGGAGGCTGGTGCGCAAATCCAAGGAAAGCACCAGGGAGGTCCCATCGGATTCGCTCAGTCGATTGAGGGACGAGTCCAAAGAAGAAGAAGAATCCTCCGAGCTTATGATGTGCGTGAGAAGCGGTACCGAGCTGCCTCAAACCAGGGCAGCCGATGAGGAGGCAGTGGCCGAGGTCTCCGAACCAGGGGAGGAAGATGCCATTTTGCCCAGAGCTGGGGAGATTGATAAGGAGACCATGGCCGGTACTTCTCGAACTGAGGGAGATGCCCCCAAGGATGCGCTTGGGGTGATAGATCTTTCTAGGTCACCATCATTCACCGACTCGATGATAAACGAGACCCAGATGCTGAAAGGATGTCCAAACAACGGGCCTCAAGGGGCAGCATATTCATTCAATAACTTTTTCGATGGCATCGATTCTATCGCCTCGGAAGATATCACTGGGTTAGGTGACTTATTGGTGCCAAAGAAGATGCCGTCTTCGGGAGCCAGCGGATCTTGTTCGAGTCCGAGATCGGTAGATCGATTCCCAGCCCCGAGTGCAGATCCTGACCGGAAGCGATCAATCATCATATCCGTCCCGGAGGATGCCCGGGTTCTTCTGCCCCCGTGGGGATTGCCAGCTATCTTCGATGCCTGGTGACCGAAGAGGATTGGTCCAAAATGGACGAGGTGGAGGCCCCTTGTCTTTTAAACAAAGCTCAACAGGCATTGAATCGGGTAACTTCGAAAGCCTTTTATTACGTACTTAGATTAATTGTGAACAATCATAACATTCTTCTTTATGTTTGGAGGCCTCGGTGCTTCACCATGAAACCTTTCTCTGATATCGGGAAGAGTTAAACCAACACAAGGCAGAGACTCGGGAGCTTACTAGGAAGAGGGATGCTTACAAGCTCCTTAGTGGGAAGCTCCAAGTCGAATTACGGCTCGGAAAGAGCATGCCGACCTGGTCGAGCAGGTAAGACGAGTATTTGAAGTAAGTGATGACGAGTCAGACACAGTGGCTAACGATCTGAATCCGCATGTCCAAAAGAAGCTTTATCAGATCGAGCAGCTCTAGACGGAAGTGGACACGGTGAAAGTTGAGGCCAAAGAATGGAAGAAAAATATGGACCGCCTGGTCACTGAAAAGGAGACTGCCCGAGAACAACTGTCTTCGACTGAGGTCCAGCTCCGGGCTGCAAAAGAAAAGGCCTTGGTACAGGCCAAAAGGATCAAGAAGCTCTAGCCTTAACTGAGCTCGGCGGTCTCCGGTCAAGAAAATCTAGCCAAGGAACTTGAGGCGGCCAAGTCGGAGGTTGCTGTGGTTAAGGTTGAGGCTGATGAGCGGGTCGACCAACATAAGGCCGATGCTGAGTGAGAAACTTGGTGGAGCATATGAAGTGGCAATCCTGAAGGGAGGCCCTCGAGGGAGTTCGAGCTCAGGGTTTTGACCTGCTAGCTGAGATCAAGAAAGCCAAGGTATCCGAAGCCCATACCAGGAAGCTGGCTTACCCCGAGAAGGAGGACTCCCAGGAGTCAGAAGATTCGGGCGAGCTCAAAGATGACGGAGATATCGAAGGTGATGACGTAGCCCTTGGCAGAGACTAGGCCACTTAAGCTTTTTTAGATTTATATTTTTATTGAGGCTATTTTTGGCCCTTGTAAAAAGTTTCATCGGGCAGTTCGGCCCTTGGAAAAGAAATTTTTGATTACAAATATAAAGCTTTTTCCCTTCAAATAGTTTTCAAATTTTCTCTTTGTCTTGTTTATTTTTACTTGCAAAGATCTACATGTCTTGGCATAAAACAGTTGGTTTTTGTTTAGAGACTCGAACAAACCTTGACTTCAACTATTTCGTTTTAAGGCATCGTGGTGGTTCGGTGTGACCGAAAGTTTTCTTTCCCCAGAGTACTTAGACTTTTAGTCACAATCTTTCGAGGATAGCCTTTGGAACTGGTTAAGAAAATTTTAAGGCCTTGTTGTTTTTATGACGGGCTTCGGACGTCTTCGAGCCGAGTTTATATGTCCGTAGCTTTTATAGTTTAGGTGCTGTCCCATGTTAATATCATTATTCCGAGTTATTTGGGTGTGCCTAAGATGGCAGTCCTCGAGTGGAGGTGGCCTTAGCCTATAAAATTTGGGGGTTGCCTAATAGGTCTTATACCCCCGAGGTCTAACAGCTTGGACTGTCCGAGTTTGTTTCCGAATGGCAGTCCCCGAGTGAGAGAGTGATTATTCAACCTCAGGTTAAGGTGGCCTTGGGATCGTTTCCTTTAGTGGATCGGAAGTAGGGAATTGCTTAAAAAATGTAAAGGAAAAAAATTTAAAAGACAAGTTGTTTGCAAGGAGGAGAGTTCTCTTTATTCTTGTGCATAATAGTAACGTATGTGTACATGCTTCGTGTCAGGGTTCGAGCAGTCTATGCGGGCATGATTCTTTGAACTTTTGGCCCTTACATTGAATCCTATCAATCGAGACCCTTCAATCCCGAATCTCTTTCCATGCTAAAGTCGATATCGGAGGATAATGCCCCTTAGTGTTCGACGTTAATCAAAGAGAGACCTTGAATACAATTTTGATCATCGTCACTGGTTCGCTGTCAGTGTTCGATTCTATGTTAGAATGATTTACTTGCTGCCTCGTTAAAAACCTTGCTGGAAAACCCATTAGGGACAAAACCAGTTCAAGGGAAAAAGAGTGCAATGCATGCTTTCAGACCTAAAATCTCACACTTTTCTTTGTCGATCACCTGCAAGAGTTAGTACAAAATATGAGTAAAAGGAAGTGGATGGGGTTGTACCTTAGCAATAATATCGTTTTAGGTGAGCTACATTCCAGTTGTTCGGTAGTTGCTCGCCATTCATTGTTCCGAGCTTGTAGGATCCTTTTCCGGTGATCTCGATAATTTGGTACGGTCCTTCCCAATTCAGCCCAAATTTCCCTTCATTCGGGTTTTGTGTGCTTAGCGTGACCTTTCTTAGTACCAAGTTTCCGGTATTGAAGTGTCGAAGGTTGGCCCTTCGATTATAATATCTTTCGATCCGCTGTTTTTGGGAGGCCAACTGGACAAGGGCGGCCTTGCGTCTAATAGCTTTGTCATTCAATTTCTTTATCGCATATCAAAATCTGATACTCGGTTCCTCGACCTCGACCAGTATCAAAGCTTCAGCACCATAAACCAAAGAAAACGGGGTAGCCTCGATACTGGACTTCGAGGCTGTATGCTATGCCCACAGGACTTGGGGTAATATTTCTTTCCATTTTTCTTTGGCGTCGGTTAACCTCTTTTTAAGGTCTTGGAGTATAGTTTGGTTGGTAGATTCAGCTTGTCCTTTCCCACTACGATGATAGGGTGTTGATAGGATCCTTTGATCTTGTGATCTTCAAGGAATTTGGTTACTTTGCTTCCAATGAATTATTCCCCATTATCGCATACGATCTCGGCTGGTATTCCGTATCGGCATATGATTTGATCCCAAATGAAACCGATGACCTCCTTTTCCCTGACTTTCTCATATGCCTGGGCTTTCATCCAGTTAGAAAAATAATCAAAAAAAAAATATAAATTGAGCCTTACCTAGTGCCCACGGAAGGGGGCCAACAATGTCCATTCCCCACTTCATGAATGGCCATGACGATAAAACCAAGTGGAGCAGCTCCCCAGGTTGATGGATCATCGCAGTTTTTCTTTGGCATTCATCACATTTTTGAACGAACTCCTTTGCGTCTTTTTCCATGTCAATCTAGTAATAACCAACTCTGATTATTTTTCGAACCAGCGATTCGGTGCCTGGATGATTTCCACAGGTACCTTCATGGATTTCCCTCAAAATATACTCAGTATTGCCCGGCCCTAGACATATTGCAAGTGGGCCATCAAATGTTCTTCTAAACAAGGTTCCATCTCCGGACAGGTTAAATCGGGTCGTCTTTGTACGCAGGGCCCTCGCCTCTTTTGGATTCGAGGGCAGTTTACCGGATCTGAGATATTCCATGTACTTATTCCTCCAGTCCCAAGTTAGGCTCATCGAGTTGATCTCGGCGTGGCCTTCTTCCACCACCGATCTCATAAGTTGTACGACTTCTTCCGAGTTGAACTCGTCATCTTTGACCTATGACCCCAAGTTAGCGAGGGCATCAGCCTTACTGTTTTGATCCCGAGGTACGTGTTACAAAGTCCATTCTTTGAACTGATGTAATGTCACTTGTAATTTGTCCAAGTATCTTTGCATTCGTTCCTCTCTAACCTCGAATGTTCCATTGACTTGGTTTACCACAAGGAGGGAGTCGCACTTGGCATTGATCACTTCTGCCCCCAAGATCTTGGCTAGTTCAAGGCCTGCAATCATGGCCTCATATTCGGCCTCGTTATTATTCAATTTTACAGTCTTAATAGATTGTCTAATTATATTACCTGTTGGTGGTTTTAATAAAAAGCCAAGTCCGGACCTTTTTGCATTCGAGGCACCGTCCGTGAAGAGGGTCCAAATTCTCGAGAAAGTTCCTGATTTAACCAATAACTCTCTTTCGACCTCGGGTATTAGGGCCGATGTGAAGTCGGCTACAAAATTTATCAAAATTTGAGACTTAATGGCGGTCCGAGGTTGATACTTAATATCGTACCCACTTATTTCTGTGGCCCATTTGGCTAATCGGCCAGAGAGTTCGGGCTTATGCATAACATTCCTCAATGGGTAAGTAGTTACGATACATATGGGATGACATTGAAAGTATGGTTTTAGCTTCCTAGAGGCGCTTAACAAAGCGAGCGTCAGTTTTTCCAGGTGAGGGTACCTAGTTTCGGCCTCACCTAAGGTTCTACTAACATAGTAAATTGGAAATTGCGTACCTTGCTCTTCCCGAACTAGGACTCCACTTACCACTGTCTTCGAGACTGCTAAGTACAAGTACAACTGTTCGTCCGCCTTCGGTGTGTGAAGTAGGGGCGGGCTCGATAAATACCTTTTTAGTTCCTCAAAAGCTTGCTGGCATTCCGGGGTCCAAAAAAAGTTGTTCTTTTTCATCAACAGTGTGAAGAATCGGTGGTTTTTGTCGGACGACCTCGAAAAAATTCGCCCCAGGGTGGCTATTTGCCCGGTTAACCTTTGCACGACCTTTACCTTGTCCACGACCGTGATATCTTCGACGGCTTTGATCTTATCAGGATTGATCTCGATTCTCCAATTGGATACCATGAATCCGAGGAATGTACCCGACCCTACTCCGAACGCACACTTTTCTGGGTTCAGTTTCATGTTGTACTGCTTCAGTATACTGAATGTTTCCTGCAAATGTCTTAAATTGTCCTCTGTTCGCAGGGACTTAATTAACATGTCGTCAATGTAAACCTCCATTTATTTTCCTTTCTGTTTCTCGAACATCCGATTTACTAAGCGTTGGTATGTGGCACAAGCAATTTTTAATCAAAATGACATTATGTTATAACAGTATGTGCCATATTTAGTGATGAAGGAAGATTTTTCGTAATCACCCGAGTCCATCAATACTTGGTTGTACCCAGAATAAGCATCAAGAAAACTAAGGGTCTCGTGGCAGGTCGTGGCATCGATCATAGGGTCGATGTTGGGGAAAGGAAAAGAGTCTTTGGGGCATGCTTTATTCAAATCTTTATAGTCTACACACATTCTTAGTTTATCCTTTTTATAGGGACTACCACTATGTTTGCTAATCAATACGAGTATATGACCTCCCGAATAGACCCTATTTTAATAAGTTTAGATACCTCGTCCTTGATGAAAGCATGCTTGATCTCGGACTGGGTTCTCCTATTTTGTTTAACTGAATGAAACTTCAGGTCCAGGCTTAGCTTATGAGTGATTGTCTCCAGTGGGATACCTGTCGTATCGAGGTGGGACCAAGCGAAACAATCTTTGTTAGTTATAAGAAATTGAATGAGCTTTTCCCCGAGCTTGAAGCTTATCCCTGTGCCCCAGGTATACCTTTCGATCGGGCAAGTTTTCTCGCAATATGACTTGTTCCAGTTCCTCAACCATCGATTTAGTGGCGTCGAAATCATCGGGGGCTATAAAAGATTTGGGAACCCCATAATCTTCATCCTCGATTTTCTCTTGTTTATCCGAATCTGTCGAAGATGGTATCAGTGATTGCTATTTTGTCCCGTTTTAAACCGTCTGGTTTGGTCCCTTCGATGTTAAAACTGTAGATGCCGGTGTCACCTCTTCAACCATGAACATTTCTTTTGCAGCCGGTTGTTCCCTGTAACTGTTTTAACTCTGTAAGGTGTTGGGAATTTCAATGCTTGGTGCAGCGTCTTTATGTTGTGGATCCATGTCCTCTTCGATCACATAAAATTTGGTTTCTTGGATGGTCCCGGTGGTGTTTATTGGTAACGTTATTTCGCCTTTAGTGGTCTCACAAGCCATGTTGAATCTGTTTAAAACTCGAACTGCAGGAACGATTTGGTCTTGCAGGCCGAGCTGTTCCATGACCCTTGATCGAATGATGTTGGCCGAGCTACATGGATCAATTACCACACGTTTAACCCGAATTTTATTTACGAGTACAGATAATCCCAGTGCATCATTCTGGGGTTGGACGATCCCTTCCACATCTTCGTCGTTGAAATATAAAGTTCCTTCCGGTATGTAGTCCCGAGTTTGTTTCTCCCTAGTGATGGATACTTTGGTGCGTTTCAACATCGGCCCCTATGGGATATCAACTCCTCCAATGATCATGTTAATGACGTGTTGAGGTTTTTCTTGTTCCGCCTGTTTGTTAGAATCCCTGTTCCTAAAATGATTCTTGGCCCGGTTGCTCAAGAACTCCCGAAGGTGCCCATTGTTGAATAGACGAGCTACTTCCTCTCTCAGCTGTCAAAAGTCCTCCATTTTTGTGACCATGAGTGCCATGATATTTGCACATCTGGTTAGGATCCCTTTGGGTTGGATCGGACTGTAGGGGTCGAGGTCATTTGGTATCTTTGATGCACCCAATAGCTGATACAATGGGGGCAGCATTGACATTAAAGTTATATTCCGGTAGCCTTGGTGCGTCTTTAGACCTATCAAAGCCATTTTTGGTCATAAATCCCTGGCTGCTTTGACCTCGGTTATTTCTCCTTTCATTTCACATGGGGTTTTGCCCGGACCCGCTGCTTCTCTGATCGTCATTATATGGTGATAAAGATCCCTATTTGACCTTGGTTCACGATCAATCTCGCTCTTGACTCTATCGAAGGTTCTGACTGGATAAACAGACCCCAAAGGGACCCTAAGTTGATCATCTTCGACTCTGATTTTTGACTGATACCGGTTATGCACGTCGGCCCATGTAACAGCCGGATATTCTATTAAGTTCTGCTTCAGCCACCGAGCTTCGAATATTAAGTCCATGAGTGAAAGCTTGAACAGCCCAATCATCAGTGACCGGTCGCAGATCTATCCGTTCCATTTGAAACCAGTACACAAACTCCCTGAGCATCTCGTTATCTTTCTGTTTGACTTTGAAAAGGTCCAATTTCCTAGTATCGACCTTGATGGCACCTGTGTGTGCTTTTACGAAAGAATACAAGTATTGCAAATTAGTCAATAAAATTAGGAGGCAAGTTGTGATACCATATTACATCTCCCTTTAACAGGGTTTCGCCAAATATTTTCAACAAAACAGACTCGATCTCATCGTCCTCCAAGTCGTTCCCTTTGATACCACATGTATAAGAGGTTATGTGCTCGTTAGGGTCAGTCATTCCATTTTACTTGGGTATTTCGGGCATACGAAACTTCTTGGGAATTGGCTTCGGAGCCGTGCTCAGAGGAAAAGGTTTTTGTACGACCATCCTAGAATCCAGGCCCTTCAATATCGGAGGTGCTCCTGGGATTTGGTCTACCCTGGAATTATAAGTTTCCACCTTTTTGTCGTTAGCCTCGATCTTCTTCTCCCCTCATTCTATCCGTTTTGTCAACTACTCAAGCATCTTTATGATTTCGGGGTTAGTTCCCTATTCATGTTCGTTTGAACAATCTTGGCCTTGAAGGTTGGTCATCCTCGAGTCGAAAATGCTACAATCGATGCCGGAACAGAGTAATGAGATAATAATAACTAGAAATGATAGTTTATTGCCTTGGGATGCGAGTTACAATGTGTTTTACAAATAATCAGACCCCTTTTATATAGTAGGGGAGTCCTACATTAGGCACAACTCTATACAAGGTAAAAAATTTCATTATTGGCTAATTAGTCGGTTTCATTGATACATGCCGAGATTCCCGCCGTGATGTGCGATCGATTACAGATATTTCGGAACTTCCGTTATTTTGGTTCGATGATGTTCTCTCGAGCTGATTCGGAGTCAAAGTCAGTTCCGGCTGCACAGACTTAATAATGTTTGAAGGCACATGTTCTAACCTCGTACCTATGTTCAATGGAATCCAGGGTCGATCTTTAATCCATTATGTTTCACCCTTGGTCTGTCATGCAATAGGCGTGCTCGGTTTCTACCGTATACAGATGTAAGGGTACTTTTTTTTTTTAAATATAGCATAGATAGTAGTCACTAGATAAAAATAATTCTACACAATCGACTAGAGGTGTATAATAAACTCCTATTATGGATGACACTAAGCAACTAGTGGAGTATCACTACACTCCTTAGCTTACCACCAATGATCATTCACTTGTTGCTTAAATGGATTCCAATCAAGGTTAGAGTCATTTTTTTTTCTATGCCATCTCAACATCCTTGACAGCGGTATCGGCACGACCTTTAGTTTTTCGGTATTATTGCCACGACTCAAAATCTCACTTTTAGGCCGTGATGGTGCCTAGCCGTACTTGATAAGCAAGCAGAATCCCAATCCACAAAATAAAATCTATTTCCTTTAATTAACAGTGACATATTACAAATAAAGAGTGAAATAGTCCAAAAACAATAACATTAACTAATATAGTCAAAACACAGCCTAAAACGACCAATATAGTACAACCCCAAGACTAGGTGGCACAAGCACACGAGCAAGTACAAAAATGGAATAAGTATGTCTACATAACAAAGCTGTCCGAAATACAAATAATCATTAAATAGTTAAGGAACAGGGACTCTGACACTGCAAAATGAACAATAGAGTGCAGGTGACCCTAAGTTTATGACGATACTGCCTAAGCACAACGGGAGGCTCCGCTAGCACCGACATTAGTATTAGACCAAACGATGTGTAGAAGTGTAATATGAGTACACCACGATTGGTACCCATTAAGTATCAAGTCTAACCTCGAAGAAGTAGTGGTGAATATATACTCAAAACTGAAACAGTAGATAGTCTCATACATAACAAGAATCAAAGATATCAACAGTGGAAAGATATTAAACATGCTTTTCCAGTACAACAAATAAGCATAATGCTGCCCAAGTATAGTATTAAAAGATAGCATACTCAAATAAAGGAGTCAGGACTCTTAACTAGCATATAAGGGTGTCAAGTAACAATTAGAATCTAAATGAAGGCATCTAGGGGAGTCAAAAGTATCTATACATGCTCAAACCTATACAAGATCCATGTACCCTGATACTCAATTCCTGTATCACCAAAACCCAATATAATATCCATTTATCGACCCGATACAAATTCATGTATTAACCACGCTCAAAAGGCCCAGAGTAACATGGCTAATCACCTGACTCCGAAGGGACAAATCCAAATCTTAGCGCAAAGAGGAGCTTATTGTTCATTCATAATCAGTAGCCGATCATCATGTCTTGTGTGCCATAACTGTATCTCATCCACACGCTTTATCCTTCATGCAGATGTCCTCAGTCCAAATCAAGTATTCATATATAAAATGTATGTATATGTTCAAGAATTATAGATAAAAGATGCTCAAGGACTTAATAAGAATCATATGTTTATGTACTCATGAAACTTCTATATGACTACGGATAATTCAAGCAATTCAAAAAATCAAGAATAAGTTCCCATGCCTTCATAAATAACGATAAACCTAGGCATGATCTCTAACATAAATAAGAGAGAAAACGTAGTCATATAAGGCAAACAAATCATGAATCAAATGAGCATATAGGCAAAACAAGGCACAAATTATCCCAATTCTACCTCGGTCATGATGTAAACATAGTAAGTGCATATACGCTCACCACCACATATATACACAGCCTCTAATACATTAAGCACATAGCAATCAAGTTAAATACTAGGGGTTTCCCTCTTAATAAGGTTAGCCAAGTGACTTCATCCACCTAGTAGCCTTCAACCTTCCAAAATAGTCTTCTCTCTCAAATCAACCTCCAAACGAGTCAAATCTAGTCAAATGCAACTCAATAACATCATAGAAAGCCATATGAATCAATTCCAAATAGTGAAGTTCGAATCTTTAATCAAATTCCCAAATATCAACAAAAGTCAACCTGACCCCACACGGTCAAAACCCGAGTCAAGGGGTAGATCCTGACTATCCAAAACCACACAAGTCCAAACATGTGATTAGTTTTCAAAACCAAGTATAAATCAACTCCTAAACCCCCAATTTACACTCTCCAAAATTGTAGTAAAAAATCCCCAAATTGCTTTTCCAAATATCATAATCTATGTGTAAAAATCCATAGGGAAACAAGATATGTCAACAAAATCAAGCAAAAATCACTTACCCTCAAAGTGGTGATGAAATCCTCCCCAAATATCCCCTCTAGCCGAGCTTCGAAAATCAAAATTGTGAAAATAACTCAAACCCTCGAAATATACCCCTTGCACAATGACTTTCGCATCTGCGGACAATACAATCACTTCTGCGACATCGCATATGCGACAAACATCCTTGCAGATGTGCAAATCACTTATCTTGCCGACCCCTTGCATCTGCGACCCCCCTTCGCATCAACGGATGTGCTTCTACACATATCCCTCGCATCTGTGAACACCGCATATGTGCATCTCTATTGCAGATGAAATGTACCTGGCATCTTCCTATTTCCTCTTCTGCGGACAGAATCCCATACATGCGGCTCCGCAGGTGCGGTGCACAAGAACTCAGGCAAAAACCAGCAATGCCATAACATACCATACTCTATCATCATTCTGACAGGACAAAGGGCAATCTCTCTGCATATCGCCCCTAAGACCACACCCACAACACACTGGAAGGCTCATGCTGTAGACTCCTGTGTGCTTCTTCCCGCACCTAAGGCATGGGGGCCTCTGTTGCGGAAGGAAGCTCCCACCTGACTGAACTTATTGATAAGGTCCCCTGATGCCATGGATAGGACTGAAATGAACCCATTGCTACTGGCGGGGCCCTGATAGTATTGCACTAGCTGAAGACTCGGCAACAAACTGTGACAGTCCATATAACCCTCTCCTTTGAACATTACCTTTCCACCACCACTACCACCGAAAAAACCACCAAAGTTGCCCGCAGATCGGGCCTTCTTGTTACTATCTCGCTCCATCCTACTTTTTAGCTTTCAGGTCTCTATGGTTTGAGTAAATGCCACTATTTTCCCATAGTTCATATTAGAGTTTAAAGCAATTGTAGTGGCCTCATTGATGAACAAAGGACTAACGCCTTGCACAAACCTGCACACCTTCACCTCCATATTAGGCAACATGTAGAGGGTACTTTGAAAGATCTATAAACTTTAGGTGGTAGTCCCAAACACTCATTTTACCTTGCTTTAAATTCTCAAACTTGGCAGCACGGGCTGCCTTAGTCTTAGCAGGCAAGAAGTAATGCATTAAAGTATCTGCACACTCGTTCCATTTTGCTGGAGGTCTACCCTCTTAATGGAGCTCTTCCCACAATTCATAGCATACATACACTGCTTCTTCCAGGTGATAAGAGGCTAACTCCATTGCTTATGTTGTAGTGGCATGCATAACAGGGAGAGTCTTGTGCATTTGATCAATTAACCCTTATGGGTCCTCCTCGGGCTTAGTATCCGTAAACACCGAAGGGTCTAACTGGAGGAATATGTTCACCCTGGAATGGTTGAATCCCCTTGGTGAATAGAGTAAGTAGATGTAGCATTTAATCTCTAGGCTTGGGAAGCCATTATTTGATTTAACAATTGGATGGCTCCCCTAAGGTATCCATCAAAAATACTAGGACCGGAGGTTGAAGCTGGAGTTAGAGCTGGAGTATCGGTTGGAGGAGGAATCCATACATTCTCAATCAGAGTCTCAGCAACAGTAGCAGAAGTAGGAGGTATTGTAGTTGAGTGAGTGCCTTCACCCCTTGGGTGCTCACCCGCAACATTAGGTATTGTATTAGCTGCTACTCTTGAGGTGGCATTGACCCTTTGGCCACTCTTCGCCTTCTTCCTAGGTGCCATGTACTGAAAATTAGGATAACACACCAGTTAAAAGGACAATCTTATAATCAATCTCTATGGCACGATCTAGAGTATCAAAGAAGGGTGACATTCCTAAATACGCATTAGCCTCCTATTATAGACGTGGTAGACTTCACACCGATGTGAAGGACTCTACTAGACACGACTCCAAGACATCCTAGAACACTTTAAAACCTCAGGCTCTGGTACCAAGCTTTTCACACCCCCACCTAGGAGAGCGAGACCGATGCTCAGCTGAGATATCCTAGTCAATAAGGCCTACTTGATGCCTACTATCCAACCTTGCCCATGAATGATTCAATAATAAACAACAAGACATAGTCAATCAAGTGGATGAAAATGTACAACACCAATTTTCATTTATTAAGAATTTCACTGATAGATAGAAAACTAAATACAAGTCCATCATTCATGAGTGGAAGAAACTGACAAGAACAACATATATAGTATTCCCCCACTCAAAACATGACCCATAGTATGTCTACGGAGCCTCAAAATAAACATGAGAATAGCATGGAAGTGCCGGTGACAAGGCCCCGGCTATAACTCAAAATATAATGTAGAGAAATCAAAATAATATAAGGCCCTGATGTAGAGTAGGGCTCACCGAATCAGCTGAGAAGAGGGTACACACCTACGGAGAACATGTGCCACCTGCTGAGGTGCCACTTGCATCCATTAAATATGCAGCGTCCCCGGCAAAACAGACGTTAGTACATATGGAATGTACTAGTATGTAAAGCTAAGTATCCTCACATGGAATATAATGCTAACATAAGGAGATATAATCATGGAAATAGGGATAGAATCAAGAGTAATAAAATTTCCATGCTAAAACATGAAAAGCAAGTGTAACATAAGAAAAATTCTCAACTAGGGATTGAAAATTTGGTTGGGAGATCATTTGTTACCGATATACCACCATGCTCGTGGCATGGAGTCCGATCTTGGCTTGATCGGCTAAGCCGTCTCACCCTCAATGTATGTGGGTTGACATGGAAATATGAAACCACCATGTGCGCGGCATGGTATCTGATCTCGGCTAGGCTATCTCACCATAATGTCGTGTGGGTTGACATGGTCTTTGCTAGCAATCCATTCATGCCAATTAACAGGAAACAATCTTATCTTAGTGCTAAGGAGATTTGTCTCCCATTCATCTCCTACACCGGCACATGTAGTTTTGGGCTTAGGCTTTTACAACTCACCTTTTCTCGTTGAAATAACAATACCTCAAAAAAAATTCATGTAAAGCATTTCAGAAAACCTTGTCTTTTCATTGTCCCTTAGGACGTACAATTCATCATCATTCTCATTTGGCAAATGAACACATTTCACTTTCACGATTTCGCCTCCTTTACTTACCGTGGGTTATCATATAACATTAAAGGTATTTAAAACATGGGGAATCATAGGTATAAATACATGAGTATATAAGATCTTAAAATATTTAAAACTTTTCCAGAAGGAGAGCATAGCAATGTCAACATTACATGAATTGGATTCATAGGCATACATTAAGTCAATCACAGCTGAAGTACTTTTCAAAGGAGAGCATAAGGTTAGTCATTGAAACAAGACTTGAGTACATTTATTTGATAGATCATTCATTTGGGGTGATTTAACACAATAAGAGTTGAAACTTGGAAAACCATACTTGGAGTTCAATAAGGGTTTCATGGAATCCGATTTTATAGAAGGAGTTTAGCCAACATACCTCAATCGATCTTTCCTTAAGTTCCATACAAAGTTTCACTTCTCTTTGTGCATCAATCTACATCGACATAGTTCAATAGAATCACTACTAGTAGGAATTATCATAATGTGGGTCTTTTGGGTATTTCGTCAAACACTTTATGTGCATACTCGTCTAGAAGTTTCTATAATGGGATTTCTTCACCCCACAACTAATTTCAAAGCAAAAAATTTACCCACAATCATTCTAAGACAACTAACCACATCCATTCGCACATGCATGCCCTACCATTGATTTTCCAACCCAAGAACCTCATTTCTTATTCTTCACAACATCTAATTTTCAAAATTTAGGGCTTATGGCTTCCAATCACCATCCCGTAAGCCTCTAACATAACAAAATCCTACTTAAAACCATTATTAAACTTTGCATGAGGAATAAGGATGAAGAATTACCTTGTATCTAGAAGATCTTGCGTGCTTCCCTCTTTGAATCCCCAAGATTAGAGCAAGAAAAGGTAGTGTAGAGGTGTTTGAGGTTTCCTCTCTCTCTCTCTCTCTCTCTCTCTCTCTCTCTCTATATATATATATATATATATATATATATATATATATACACTGTTTCCCGCTCTCAAAACACCAGATTTTGACTCCTAAAATAACCCTTGAGGCCTTTTTGTTGAAATAGGGACGAGTAAATTTTTCCCAAAAATAACCTTCCGAGTCGGGTCTGCGATCACGGAACAGACTCCAAAATAGCTATGTAGGTATTTTGGGGATCATCGGCCCTCAAAATGGTTCTGCGGTCATCACATCAGACTGTGAAATCTACTTCAAGAATTTCCCTAACAATTCCGCGACTTATGTGCGGTCCGCACAAAAACTATGCAATCCACATAACCCACCCCGAATAACCCTCAAAATCTAAGATGCTCTTGCTTCACTCCACAATGATTCTGCGGTCATCAAAATTGAGTCGCGGTCCACATAACATACTACAAAATTTCCCTTTCCTATCAATTCTCCTACATGCCTGATGATGCATTGCACAGTCCATAAATTCGTATTGCGACAAACTTATCCTACAACATCCCAAACATATCAGCTTGATCTTGGCACCTTAAATACTTGACGAACTTTTATGGTTCCTTACATTACTCTTTCATTTTCTCACATATGGTGAGGATACGATCGTCGAGTGCATCTGAGCAGGTAGTGGTACCCTAGGCTACGGCTGTGAGAGGCTGGGGCTGAGGCCGAGGTAGGGTGGGAACGCACCGCAACTAGAGCCCCTGCTGATGCAGCTGTTGTGGAGCCACTAGTAACTCTAGTTAAGGAGCAGGTTCATGATTATGTCGAGCCAAAGATGTCAACTCAGGTTCCCTAGGGTTTGTTTGTTTTGCTAGTTGTTCGGGATGATTTGATCCGCATGGTTGGTTTGTTCGAGAGTTTTGCTTAGGTCGGGGCATTTCCTACTACGTCAACTACTTCCAAGGCATGGGGCAGACCACAAACTCTAGCTACTCATCCCTAGAGTAGGTGGCCCATGGTTATCAGACTCCTGCAATGTTACCCGTTTGGGGGAGTTCAGCCTACCTTTGTCGCATAGCCTAAGAATAGGCCCACAATGTTACCTGATGAGCCGAAGAGTTTAGTACGTTCATGAAGTTGCATCTTCCTCACTTTATAGCTTCAGAGCTCAAGGATTCTTGGATCATTGTTATAAGATTATACGCAATTTGGGACTAGTCGAATACAATGGGGTTGACTTCATTGCCTTCCAGATGCATGGTCCGACCAAGAGTTGGTTTTAGGTTTATGAGTTGAGTCGATCATCAGGATCACCTCCTCTTACATGGACTCAGTTCTTCAGGGTCTTTTTGGAGTAGTTTGTGCCATGCACTAGGAGAGAGGAACCGATGAGGAAGTTTGAGTACCTTTGATAGGGTTAGATGTCAGTTACTGAGTATAAGATGATGTTAATAGAGTTGTCCCATCATGCTATTACATTTATTACTACTAAGGAGGAGAGAGTGAGGAGATTCATTGACAGTCTTCACTACAACATTTGCCTTGCTATGGCTAGGGAGACCGAGATTGGGACTTTATTTCACCAGGTGTTGGAGATATCACATTGTCTCGCGTGCATCTGCAGTGGTACTAGGGATATGATGCAAGGTAGGGATAAGAGGTCTGGGCATTTAGGTAGCTTTTGGGGTGCTTCTTCTGTAGGCCGAGGTTGGTTTGGGAGAGGCTATTCTAGTAGGCCAGACTATCATTCATAACCACCCAATTGAGGAGCTTCTGTAGGCCAGACTATCTTTATCTAGTGCACTTCCCACGGTGAGTTCTTATCACGCTCCATCTATTCAGGGTTCATCGGTATCGGGTTCCTCTAGTGGATATTTTCATGGGTTTGACTCAGGCCCCGTAGTCATTTCCGATTAGATGTTGTTATGAGTGTAGAGAGTTGGGGCATGTCAGGAAATACTGCCCCCATCTTTGTACAAGTCTAGTGCAGTAGTAAGGTCAGACTATGATTCTCACATTGGTTGCTACACAATCCGCTTAGCCACCTTGTGGTGGAGGTCATCCAGGACGTGGTCGTCCTAGAGGGGGAGCTGAGTCCAGTAGAGGTCAGGTCAGATACTATACGCTCCCAGGGAGTACCAAGGGTGTTGATTCTACTGTAGTGATTACATGTTTGTTTCTGTGTGCCTAAAAGATTCTTCAATATTGCTTGATCCTGGTTCTACTTATTCATATGTTTCATCATAATTTGCATCTTGTTTAGATATGCCTCGTGATTCTCTTGATGCTCCTGTGCAGGTGTCTACACCTGTTGGTGATTCTATTATGGTGGATCGAGTTTATCGATCATGTGTGGTCACGATTTGTGGTTTTGAGACGAGGGCTGACTTCCTATTATTAGATATGATGGATTTTGATGTGACCTTGGGTATGGATTGGTTATCTCCATACTATGTTATTCTTGATTGTCATCGCTAAGACTGTGATGTTGGCGATGCATGGGTTGTCAAGGTTGGAGTAGAAGGGTTCTCTTGGTTGCCCTCATAGCAGAGTTATCTCATTCTCGAAGACTCAACGGATGGTTGAAAAGGGATGTTTGGTGTATCTATCTTTTGTCAGATAAGTTAGTGCAGATACTCCTACTGTTGAGTTAGTTCCAGTAGTGAGGAAGTTTCAGGATATGTTTCCTACAAACCTATCGGGCATGCCACTCAATAGAGATATTAATTTTGACATTGATTTTGCACTAGGAACTCAGCCTATTTCTATTCCACTGTATCCCTTGGCTCTAGCTTAGTTGAAGGAATTGAAAGAGTAGTTGCAGGAGTTGCTAGATAAGGGGTTCATCAGACCTAGTGTGTCACCTTAGGGTGTACCAGTGTTGATTATTAAAAAAAATGATGGGTCTATGAGAATGTGTATTGACTATGGGCGGTTGAACAAGGTGATCATCAAGAAAATGTATCCACTACCACTCATTGATGATTTGTTTGATCAGCTTTAGGGTGCTAACGTGTTCTCAAAGATTAACTTGAGGTTGGGGTATCACTAGCTGAAGATCAGGGACTCGGACATCCCTAAGATTGCTTTTCGGACTCGTTATGAGCACTATGAGTTCTTTGTGATGTTTTTTGGTCGTAAGGGCGCTCTGTTGAGTGGGTCGAATGAGTGTGAGGAGAGCTTTTAGAAGCTCAAGTTAGCTTTGACTACCGCTCGAGTATTAGTTTTGCCTTTAGGATCGGAGTCATATACAATTTATTGTAATGATTTGCGGGTTGGCATTGGGTGTATGTTGATGCATGAAGGTAGGGTGATTGCCTATATGTCGAGCCATTTAAAGCCCAATGAGAAGAACTACCCGATGCATGATTTGGAGTTAGCATCTTTTATGCACGCATTCAAATTTGGATGCATTACTTATATGTTAGGTTTTGTGAGGTGTATATGGATCATCGGAGTCTCTAGCATCTGTTTAAACAAAAATATTTGAGTTTGAGCCAGCAGAGATGGTTGGATCTGTTGAATGATTATGATATCACCATTCTTTATCATCTAGGGAAGGTGAATGTGGTAGCAGACACCTTGAGTAGTAAGGCGGAGAGTATAGGGAGTTTAGCATTTATTTTTGTTGGGGAGAGGCCTTTGGCTATGGATGTTCAGACTTTAGCCAAAATATTTGTGAAATTGGATATTTCAGGGCCTAGCATAGTCCTAGCTTGTGTTGTATCCCATTCATCTTTGTTTGAATGCATTTAGGCTCGTTAGTATGATGTTCCCCATTTGCTTGTCCTTAGGGATACGGTGCGGGGAGGTGGTGCTAAGGAGGTGACTATTCGTGATGATGGTGCATTGCGACTTTATGGCTGGATTTGTGTTCCTAATGTGAATGGTTTGAGAGAGTTGATTCTTAAGGAGGCTCATAGTTTGTTGTATTCTATTTATTCGAGTGCTACGAAGATGTACCGTGCTTTGAAGCATCATTTAGTGTCGGAAGATGAAGAAAGACATCATTGGGTATGTTGCTCAGTGTTTGAATTGTTAACAGGTCAAGTATGAGCATCAACGACCTAGTGGTATACATTAGAAGATTAAGATACCGTACAGGAAGAGGGAGTGCATCACTATAGACGTTATGGTAGGGTTGCCACGGACATTGAGGAGATTTGATGTTGTTTGGGTCATTGTGGACAAACAGACAAAACCTGCACATTTCATTACAGTCATGACTTCCCACAATTCAGAGCAGTTGGTTAAGATCTACATTCGAGAGATTGTTCGCTTGCATGGTGTACTTGTTTCTATCATCTCATATCACAGAACTCAGTTTACTTTGCATTTTTGGAGGGCTATTCAGCGTGGGGTTAGGAACGTTGGTTGAGTTGAGCACTACATTCCCCTATCAGATAGACAGGTAGTCTGAGCGGACCATTCAGATTTTGGAGGATATGTTTAGGGCCTGTATCATAGATTTTCGAAGCTAGTGGGTTCAACTTCTTCCATTAGTGGAGTTTGCATACAACAACAACTATTAGTCCAGTATCTACATGGCTCCGTACAAGACCTTATGGGAGGCAATGTCGTTTTCTGGTTGTTTGGTTTGAGCCTGGCGAGGCCTAGGTTATCGGGCACAAATTTTGTTTGCGATGCCCTGAAGAAGGTGAAACGGATTCAGGAGTGGCTTCAGATACGCAATCTAGGCAGAAATGTTATGATGACAGGAAGGTTCGTGATGTGGCTTTCATGGAGGGGAGAAGGTTCTTCTTCGAGTTTTGCCTAAGAAGAGCATGATGAGATTTGGGAAGAAGGGCAAGTTGAGCCCTCGATATATTGGTCCTCTCGAGGTGTTGGAGATAGTTGGTGAGGTTTCCTACAGACTTGTTATGCCACCTAGCTTATTGGGAGCTCATCTGATGTTTCATATTTCCATGCTTCAGAAGTACTATGAGGATCTATCACATGTGTTGGATTTCATCTCGATGCATTTTGACAAGGATTTGGCTTATGATGAGGAGCCGATGGCAATTTTGGATAGGCAGGTTCGAAAGATGAGGTCAAAGAATATTGCAGCAACGAAGGTTTAGTGGAGAGGTCAACTGGTCAAGGAGGCTACTTGGGAGACCGAACATGATATGCGGAGATGATATCCTCACCTTTTTTATATCCTATGTATCATTCTAAACTCGTTAGAGGATGAATGTTTGTTTAACGGGGAAGAATGTAACGACCCGGCTAGTTGTTTTGTGTATTTGGGCCCTGTTCCCCAATTTGATGCTTCTCGTATGCTTGTTTGTCATTTTGTGACTTGTGGGGAAGGTTGGTTTGGTGTTGGGAAAGTTTTGGAGTAAATTTAAACACTTAGTTCCATGGTTGGAACCTTAAGTTATAAGAGTTGACCGAGATTTGCATTTGTGTAAACGATTTCGGATCGGTGTTTTGATGGTTCCAATAGGTTCATACGGTGATTATGGACATAGGCATATTTCCGGATGTGGACTTTTGAGGTTCCTAGGTTGATTTGGTTCAATTTGCAGAAAGTTGGCAATTTGAAGGTTTAGAAAGTTTATAAGTCTGCCTAGGAGTTTATTTTTAGGCTATCCGGTTCAGATTATTATTCCGGGAGTTGGAATAGGTCTGTTTTGTCATTTAGAACTTGTGTGTAACGTTTGGGTTAATTTCAAATTGGTTAGGCTTGAATTAAAAGCTTGGTTTGAAGTTGGAAGTTCATGAACATAAGGAATTGATCTTATCGACGATTCGTGGTTTTGATGTTAATTTTAGTGTTTTGATACTTTGGATAGGTTTTGGGAAGGTTTTAGTACTTGTTGGTTTGATTGGATGGGGTCCCTAGGGCCTCGAGTTTGTTTCGGATCAGTTTCAGAATATTTTGAAGTTGGACGACAGTTCTAGTTCTGGTGTTTCACACCCGCGAGGTTTGATACGAAAGTGAGAGTTCGTAGGATCGCACGTGAGGTTGCACAATCGAGTTTGGCTGGGACCAAGGGAGTCCGTAAATGCGGAGTTCTCTGCGTAGTTGCGCGTGCGTATGTGCATTGTTTCTTCCGCAGAAGTGGGATTTCTGCCGCACAAGCGGGATTTTGGTTGCAGTTGCGGCATGTTGATGCTTTAAGTTGTTTCCGCATCTGTGAGGTATTTTCTACAGATGCACTGTCGTTGAAGCGACATTTGCTGGACAGAACATTTTTAGTCGAGGGTTTGGCTTCATCTATCATATTTGAGATTGGGAGCTCAGATTGGGGTGATTGTTTAGGCGATTTTCACCCACTTGGATTGGGTAAGAGTTCTTAATTCGGATTTGATTATTATTCATGATCCTATCATTGATTTTGGCTTTTAAATGATGAGATCTAAGGGAGAAAATTGGGGGTTTTGTATGAATTTTGGAGAGAAAAGTTGAGATTTTAACCCCGATTCGAAGTCAGATTTGGATGAAACTTGTATATTTGGACTCATGTTGGAATGGATAATCGGGATTTGTGACTTATCGGGTTCTTGAGTGCGAGCCCGGTTGACCGTTTGGTTGAATCTGTGTTTTTGATTAAAGACGAGCCTTTATACTTTGATATTGTTTTGTTTAGAATTATTTAATACTGTGGTGTGTTATTTGACTAGATTTGAGCCGTTTGTAGATCGATTCGCGAGAGAAGGCATTTTTGGAGTATTAACTTGGCTTGTTTGAGGTAAGTAACTTGTCTAAACTTGGTTTGAGGGTAATTTCCCATTGGCTATGGTATTTGATACATGTTGGGTGACGCACGCACTAGATCACGGGCGTATATGCGTACACCAGGGTTATGCATGATACGGATAGACCTTAAGCTATTATGTGCCTTGTTTTGCTATAGTGCCCCGTTATTTCCATATTTTCTTCACTTGTATGACTATGTGAGCTATTATTCATGTTAGAAATTATATCTAGGTTATGTGCTTATCTGTTTGAGACATGATATGGCTACTCTTGCTATATTGAGCTGTTTGCCTTAATTTTAGTTATATTCTCAGCCATGATGTTACATAGGCTATTCCTTCTATATTGAGTTGTTTGCCTTAAATGTAGTTATATTCTTAACCATGATATTACATTCGCGTATTATATCTCTGTCTTTGTGCTTTCTTTATATGTTATCCACATATTGTTGGAATCCTTATATGTGTGACATGGGTTAAGCTGAGTACTATGAGATATGATCGTTAGAGACTTGAGTGGTTGATGACTGATCCTAGTCCGTAAAGCCGATTTGATACTGATAGTTAGGTGACGCATGCACCAGGCCCCGCATTAGGCTGAGTGGTATTGATTGTGAGGTGACGCGTGCACCAGGCCCCATATTGAGATAAATGATATTAATCGTTGACTTAGATCCAATTAGCCCTTGGGCTAGGACCCGCCCTTCCAAAGTCAGGTAAGAACTTGTGGGTGCAGGAACAGGGGTCATATATGTGCTTGGTGAGGAACTTGTGTATCAGGAACTCGTAAAGTACTAAGTGTAGTTTTGTGTGATGATTGAAGGGTATTTGTCACAAGCACTATACATGTGCTGAGGTTGGGTATTCTGGATGATTTAACTGTGGTATTTTTTTTTCTGGCATGTATACTTGTCATGAAGGTATAGAGTTGTGTTTCTTCCCTCGTGTTAATTGGTAATTAACGCCTTTATTTGATGCGTAGAACTTCGAATCATCGTTAGTTAATAAAACCATGTTTAGGTGATTTATGTGGAAGAATTTATGCCTTAACTATTATCCTTGGAAATCATGGTTATTTCTGATCTTACTGTTATTAAAGTTTATTTCTACTTATTTTTTGTTGGCTTTCCTAGCAAGCGGTGTTAGATGCCATCACGGATTCGGTGGAATTTTGGATCGAGACAAGTATTACGTGTTGGGTCAATGGTCATACATACATATAGTAATATATCATACCTAGGGATCATCCCTTGTTCACATGCATACACATGCATGGTTTTTTCTCAGTCTCAGCGCATTATATATGCTTATCTCTTATTCATATGCATACATTCCTGCATAAAGTTCTCGCATATGGTTTGAGGTTATATCATGAGGTTTCTGTTGTGCGGATATTATGATATAGTTATTGATGTGTCACGAGGTCTTTGTCATGAAATTATGGGATATTGACGTTACTTTAGCATGAGTTTTATGTGGTACAATGCACGAGGGCTTCGGCCATGCAGCAAGTGGATATAGATCCATCCCCCTAGGGTTGCCCTCTCATATTTCTCTCTCGATGGCATACACGGAGGTTGTGACGGGGTAATTGCAATGTGGGATCCTATGTGATGAGTTATAGAGCATAAAGGTAGAATCTTGGCTATTCAAGTGATCCTTTGTGCATATTCATGCATTTAAGTGCTTTATCCACACATCATCTACATATTCTAGTTGATGCATTTTACATATGTATGAGACTTGACACTTGGAGAGTGTCAGATTGATGTAAAATGAGGGTTATCATCATGTATTGATATGTTGTACTCATGTAAATGTTTCATAAATATGGTATTTAGAAATTGATGCGGAAGAGGATCATCATTATGTACAGACACTCGACATTCATGTATGAGTATTTGAGTACACACTACTTGGAGCATGTCTCTTTTGTGTGCAGAGTTGGTGCAAGTCGTATTTGCTTGATCTGTTTAATTGGCAAGTCTTGTTTAGTACTTGTACTCTAGTTGCGCTTCTTTGTTATTGATATCCATTATTCTGTGACTGTCTCATTGGACGCTTCTCTATGTTATGCAAGTCCTTGAGCTGCACAAGTTATGTTAAGTGAGTGTCTTTTTGACTTAAAAACCTCGTCAGTACTTCACTGAGGTTATTCAGTATAATTATTGAGTGCATGGGGTTGGTTGTACTCATATTGCACTTATGCATCTTGCATGTAGATTTTGGTTGCTAAGTTGTTGTAGAGGTCGAAGCCTAACATCAAAGACGTACCAGCATTCTAGATATAAGTTACCACTTGTTCGTGGTAGTATGGGACTTATATTTCTATTTATGTAAATTTCAAAAAGGGTATGTATCTTTCACCAAACCAGAGTAGTATTCTTATTCTTAGTCGCTCATGAATTCTACTACCAAACCTTGGGATAAGTGTATTGATCTACACAGTCTTATTTATTATTTTATTGATTATTTCTCATTATTGTTGTATCATATGTTGGTTGGCTTACCTAGCGGTTTTAGTTAAGTGCCATCATTCTTTGGTGGGCTTTTGGGTCGTGACATGGGTGATGATAGAATTATTGGAATGCTCTTGGTAAAAGAGGAGGTGCAAGCCTTGAATTTCTATTCAGGATTATTTTTGTGGTAGACTTGAAGTAGGATCTAACTATGTTGTCCCAATTTTGATGAGGATCGTGGTAATTGCGATATGCTCGCGCGACGAGGATATCACGAGACACATTTGTAGCTGAGGTTCTCTCCTTTTTTTTTTTTCAAAATTTTACTTTATTTTTTTACCTTATTTCAGTACACTTTCATACCTTGTCCAACATATAATATCTTATCCGAGCACAACAGATAACATCATTTACACATTTTATCTTGTAGTGGATCTCTAAATGAGTCTCACTTGCCCACGGTTTGTTCTAGTATGAGTTAAAGAGTGTGATGTGGGGAATTTGAAGAGAAGCTATTAATAAGGAAGAAAGGGCACTCTAAGTATCCAATGGTCGTAAGAGGCAAGCAAGAATGATATTTTGCAACAAGGCCTTGCGTGATCAATGTGCAGTGCACACCCCAGGCACCCTAATGCAATTTTTTGCAATTGTTTCTGTGTTTCTTGAACGTGAAGAAACTCACCGAGCTTTACATGGCCCCACAAAACCACATCAACAAGTCCTAAGATTCATTTCTACTTTACACGAAGTGTTAGAACACACAATGGGGAACATCTACTAAAAACGAAGAGTCGCATTGTTACATCTAACTATATATGACTGCATATCAAACTTAGCATCTGTATCTTCAAAACACTCGTATTTGTACCCTAAGCTTTTGTTCGTACATAGAAGTAAATGTTTCTTTGGTACACAGAAGTATGGAGTTCTTGTCGAGTTGAATGATCAAAATAACCTCTTCATCTTTCCTTTATCTCGTTATCTTCTGTCAATACTTGTTGAGAATCATCTTTAATTCACTTTACTTTACCTAATTTAAATCATTACCCTTCTTCTCTATTACTCATGATAAAACCATGATTGTGCTATGTCACGCCCCAAGCCTCGATGGAGTGGACTGATACTCAGTGCTTTAACTTGACTGAGCGGACCAGCTCTATGTGAATCATACAAATGTTATGAACATGGATCAAGTGATATAACATGCTTTGGGAATAAATAGAGTATACAATTGACACACACACACACACACAAACTCATATACAGAGGTGAGCCACGGGCCTTGAAAACATGTGACTGACATGCATATATACACAAGTGAGATTTTCAATACATGTGTATGAAGCCTCTACTATAAACTAGAAACTATATAAATGTCCTAATGTTGAGACAAGGCCCCGACGTACCCGTAGTGTCACTATATCCATCAAAAGGAGTACTAGACTCAACTCGGCCCCAGATAGAAATGGATCTCAATACTCAACAGCTAAACACCAGCAAATGCTTAGCAAGGAGGTCTGCCAGCCTGTGCGTCTGAAAATATAGTGAATGCAACACTCCTAGCAAAAGGGACGTGAGTACAAACATAATTGTACTCCTATATAAGATAGACATAAAAATATATGGAAGTACTGAAGCTCAAAAAGAGATAGATGAAGCATAATCAAATGAGTATACAGGGAGGGCTAGGAAATAGCCTACAAGAACACATGTCAAGTCTTCCATTCTTATGTCAAATACATCGTTTGGTTTGTTCAATATAGCACTTGATATCATGTTACTTTAGAGCATTTTGATCTTAATAAACTACACATGTTCTTAAGTCTTTGAGAGCAACATTACAAAATGGGCAATTGAGTCACGGGGGCATATAACACAAGAGCAAGTGATTAAGCCGCTAGGGCCTTGTACACAGAATCATATGAACTAATTAAGCTGCAAAAGCCTCATGCTATATACGGGATCCAGAGTATAAAGTGCACATGATCAATTGATTAATACTCTTGGGATACCATTTCATTAGCTTATGGGAGGCATTACACATGATTCAATATGACCAACATGTTTTGAGCAAGTGATTCATTTAGTACTTGTGATATGGATATTTCAAGTGAAAGACTATGGATCATATAGGATCAGAAATGAAGGCTCGACACAGTAGGAACAATAACAGTGAGAGATGTGTACGCAAATAACAAATGGCATGGTGACTCAAGTACTTTTATCCTCTAAGACCTCAAGCACTCATATAAGAGGGAACAAGTAATTGGGAGGTCATTCCTTAGCAGGGAGAAGAGGATTTAGCCTTACATACCTCAAATCAAATCGTTAGTCTACTATGGTGACCAAGATACTCCTTTAAAGCTTCAATTTACAACATTAATGATAATAGAAACCTTATGTTAGCAATCAAACACTACTCAGGGTAGGTGATTCGTGGAATACTTAGTGAGCGTAAAGGTCCACAGTTCTTTCGTAATGATGTTTCAGCACACCCTTCCTCTTTCCAAGCTTAAAACAACACAAAAAATCTATGAGGGTAAACAACACCTCGCATACACCACAACATATAAAACAGTCCCATGCTCATCTTATACGCATCACACAACTTGGACTCCCAGCTTCCGATCACCGTCCCGTGAGTTCTTATCGAAAACATTAAGGTAATTTCATGAATCCTGACACATGACTAAAAGAAGGTTTCCTAGCGTTGTTTGTGTAAGCTTAGGAATTCTTCACTTGGATTAATTAATAGGAGGACCTTGCTTCTAAAATCCAAAAATGGACTGAGGTGAGATTCATGTGCTTGATAATGAGTTAAGCTAGAAAAGTGATTGAAACACTTATCTTGATCTTGGAGGGTGAGAGAATAGGAAAACATGGAGAGATTCTGCCCCCAAACCACCTAAAAATGAATACTAATGAATTCCTTAAGTTTCACCTTATAAAACATAAAATTTGGCCAACTTAACGTTAGAGGTGCCACGTGTCCTGTACTCACAGGGCACTGTGCAAGTCCATAGTAAAACACACTTAACATTTTGTACCAAGATTGGATTAAATAAAGGTTTGTTGCGTTGGAAACTAGACTCAAATACCTTTAATTTGATAATAGTTTACAACCCAAATCATCAAACACAGGTAGTTATACTTGTTTGAAGTGGAAGCTTGTGCAAGCTCCTTTGATATATGGGTCCGTTGTGTAAATTCTCATTTGACTTTGTGCTAGGGTTCTCCTTGTACCTTAATTAATTTTGAAAATGCCTCCTACACTTGTTATTATGACAGTATAATATTGTGCTAGTGCATAACCTCCTTGGTCACTCACAACATTATTCACAATCGTCGGTGTCGCATTTAATGTCTTGAATCGATTTGGGACTTCATCTAAGCTCTTGATTTATATACTTGAATTAAACCTTATTCTTGTGGGTTCGGTAAAATCTTCCTTGGGGACATATATCCTCGAATGAGAGCTGTAGCTCAAGAAATATTGACCTACTAACAATTTGGGCACAGGGATACATAATCTGCCTCATTTATTTTTCATATTCTTCCACTAGTAGACCTCCTTATGGTCATGATACATCTTTGTCAAACCATGATGAATGGACTATCGTAAACTATGTAGTTATGCCATAGTCCCTGCTCGAAGGCTTTCTAAATAGGGAACAGACAATATACCCTAGTACCTCAAGATATCATCTCCCCCAGCTCAAAAGTTATGGTTCTGTGCCGCTAGATCCCTTCTTTGAGCTGAAGCAACGCGGGGCATCATACTGCTTTTCTTTTACTTTTGCTAATAAGGACGACTTCACCCTATTTCTGGATGACTACATCACAATCATCTGAGTCCATAAGTCGGACTCCTAAGCTCGCAAGCCTATAAAAATAATTGGCCATTTCTCACTTTTTTGCTTCTAAGTGTGCTAACTCACCCATGGATCATCGACTGAGGGCATCAGTTACAACATCACCTCTACCAGGATGATAGAGAATATCAATGAATATACCAGCAAGGCTAAGACTGGTAATGATACCAATCTATCTTTCAACTCCTAGAAACATGTTTTACATGCAGCCGACCATAGGAACTTGATTACCTTCTGATTTAACATGGTCAATGGAGGAAAACCCCCTACCAGTCTCCGACAATAACCTGCCAAACCCAAAAAAGTTTTGAACCTCAATAGGAGTAGTAGGTCTAGGACAATTCCTCACGGCCTCAATGTTATGTGAATGCACTCTAATGTCGTTACTAGAGACCACATGACCAAGAAATTCTACAGAGTTCAACCAGAACTCACACTTGGAGAACTTTGCATATAACTTACGATATTTTTCACTCCACAAATATATCAGAATGTCATCAATAAACACAATGATGAATATGTCGAGAAAAGTCTCGAAGGCCTTATTCATAAGTTCCATGAGAACTGCTGCACATTAGTCAAGCCGGAGGACACAATAAGATACTCATAGTGACGATATAGCATTCTGAAAGCTTTCTTCAGGATATCCTTTTCTCTAACTTCACCTGCTAGTAATCAGATATCAAGTGGATCTTAGAGAAACACTTGGCATCCTGTAATTGATCAAATAGATCATCAATTCTGGGGAGCAGATCTTTATTATTTAAAGTGACCTTGTTCATCTAGCGGTAATCTACGCACATCCTTAGATAACCAGCTTTCTTTCAAAAAAATAGAAATGGTGCACCCCAAGGTGAGATGTTGGGTTTGATGAAACCTTTGTCGAGAAGATATTTCAACTGCTCTATCAATTCATTCAAATCCATTGCAGCCATTCTGTATAGAGGAATATATATTGGTTGGATACCTGGAAGCACATCGATACCGAAATCAATCTCTCTATCTGGAGGGATACTAGGAAATTCCTCAGGGAACACTTCTGGCTATTCATTCACCAGTGGCACAGATTGATGAGTCAGTGTCTTTTTATCAGCATCAATGTCTCTTACTTGGACTAGGTGATATAAACACCCTTTTGAAATCAACTTCCTCACCTTAAGATAGGAAATAAATCTACTGTTAGGTGTCACATCATCACTTTCTGTTCTAGGACTGGCTCGCTCGAAAAATGGAATCTCACGATCTTGGTTTGACAATCGAGCATAGCATAACAAGATGATATCCAATTCTTACCTATGATTACATCAAAATCAACCATTTCTAACTCTATAAGGTTTACTTTCGTGTCATGGCAACAGATCGCAATAGTACAATCCTACTAAACTCGTCTGGGTATAACTGACTCACCAATTGGAGTAGATATGGAAAATCACTTACCTAACTATTCTGGCTCTACCCCAAATTTTCCAGCAACAAATGGAGTAATATATGATAAGGTAGACCCTAGATCTATTAGTGCATATACGTCACGAAAGGAAATGGATAGTATACCTATAACCATATCGGGTGACGTCTCTGAATCCTGTTGGCCCGCTAAAGCATATATGCAGTTCTAACAACTGCTAGAGCTAGAAACTCTGCCCCTACTTTTTCCTCGGCCTGCATGTGCCTGAGTGTCACGACCCAAACCGGAGGGCCATGACGGGCACCCGGGCCTTACTTGCCGAGTACCAACGTGCATTTTATCTAACCTTTCTTATTATCTATAAGGGCCAATAAGATCAGTATAATTGGCAGACAATAATCCCATGATAATGACATAACCAGGACCTTCTAGATGATGACATAAACATATATATAACATGACCGACAAGGCTATCATGAAAAATAATACAACAAAATAAATTTACTGACAAGGCAATCGCAACTATACATGAGTCGACACCTGTCTATGAGCCTCTAAAGGAACATAAGTGATGCAACATTGCCGGAACAGGGCCCCGACATACCCATAATGCCTATAAAAAAAATGCATACCAAGACCACGGCAAGTCCGGAGGAGGGATCTCGCCAATAACCGCTGAACTGGTAGCCTACTGTGGTGGGAGAGCTTCGCCTACCAGTCTATCAGGACCTGCAGCACGACATGCAGCGTCCACAAATAAAAGGACGTCAGTACGAATAAGGTACTGAGTATGTAAGGTAGGAAAGCATAATATAAGAACAATAATGTGCATAGGGATAGAAAATATACACCCTATAACATCTGAGTTCCTCTGAGGGAGACTAATCATGCAATGCCTGATGTGCATATACATATATATCCGTTTAAAATCATCATATACATACGCCTCTGTGGGCCTCATCATCATCATATCATACCCCGGCCATCATAAGGCTCGGTAACATCATACCCAACTGATCAGTGGTTGCACAGTAGGTGCCATACCCGGCCGACTATAGCACGAACTCGGTAGAGTAAAATAGATGCGGACTATAGCGCGGCTCAATAGAGTAAAATAGATACATATATATATAGTTGCACAGTAGGTGCCATACCCGGCCGACTATAGCGCGGCTCGGTAGAGTAAAAAGATAATGCATGCTGGACTCAGTGGAATCACACTCTCAACCTTTCAGACTGGCGTAAGGTCAAAGAAGTAACATCAACATCAATCCTCCCATAAGAGGGGAAACGATATAAGTACTACTACCTTCTAAGAGTAAAGTATCTTTGGAGGCTCGTTCATTGCATTATGTACAATCAGAGTCGTGCAAAAGAAGGAAAGGGATAGTCTCACATACCTTGTATATACTTCCCAATCTCAAGCTATGAAACTTCCACGACTCCTTAGTCTACAATAAGAGAAATGACATTACCGTTATCGTTTAAGCGTCGTAACTATTATGTATCAACTGTAACCTATTTTACGATGAAATGGACAGCACCACCCCTATATATATGACTTCCCACAAGTTACCACAATCACCAAACAGCCCAAACAACATCAATAATAATCATATTAAGCCTCCCAAAACAGTCCGACAACCAACAACATTACTAGCAAGCCTTTCGACGTATATCTCACAAGTTCTAGCTTCAACGACTGAGCCGTAACTTGGATAATCTTAAATACATGTAGGGTAAGACGTTCCTTACCTTTACACAGAAAGAACAACTCCTATTGGCCCTTAATTGACCACAAAATATCCCTTTAATGCTGCCACAAGAACAAGGAAGCGAAGCTAGCAATCAATTAGGGTTTTTCGGTACTAGAATCACTTTAGAAGACTTGAAATTACCTAGGGTTGATATTTAAAATTGAGGGGGTATTTTACAGAACACAAACAACTTAAAACAACCTTCCACACGAGCTGGAACAACACAAAAATCAGCAACAACAAGAGGGAATAGGAACTTACTAGCGCCACGGGATTTCCGACACTTGATTTGTGTTGTTTGCCCTTTGTTTTGGTCTTGGATCATGAGAGAATCTTGAGAGGGTGTTCTATGGGTTCTAAGCTCTGAATATACTGGAAACAAATGACTTAAAACGGGGTTGAGGCGTGATATATATATCCATATGTCTTAAACTGCCTATGTGGGCCCCATAGAGAGGTGCTTGGCGCAGTCTCGCGAAAATGCGAATATCTCCCAATTCTGAGATCGTATCGATGAACGGTTTGATGCGTTGGAAACTAGACTCATAGATCTTTAATTTGGTAGGTAAATAACCCCGTAATTCCTTGTTAATTGGGAGAAAAGCTTAGAAACATTTGACCTAATGTTTAAGTACAATTATGAACCCAAGTTGCGACAACCTTTGTCGACTTTTGTTTCATAACTCGTTTGACTTCAAGACTTATGAAACGAATATTATATTATTCAAATACCTTAAAACATGACCTATTGGGAATGTTAATCACCTCTCGATTTACCCGAAAATACGAGTTACAATATCCTTAATTAGTTTATCTTCTAATACTTGTTAACCACCCTTATACACCCTTGCATCATTTAAGACCAACAGGACTAAATTCTTATTATCTCAAAGGCTATCTCTTCTTGGACCTATGTAGACTATCTTACGGTATAATCTAACATATACAAATATGGGTTTTAACACCCTCCCCCCCTTAGGAACATTCATCCTCGAATGTAAAGGTTTACGGGGATTTTAACTCATTGTGGATTTCTGACAGAAATTTCCGGCTGAGTTTTCTCTATTAAACGGACACTAGCAAAACTCGCAAGAAGTTAAACCCAACCTATAGCCTTACAAGGCTATACAAAGCATTATAGCTACGTACATTATCTGCATATCACCACTTTGTATTAAGAAAGAGTATTCTCACGTTATTGCTTACCTCATAGAGACGTTTCTCCTTTTAATGCGTCCTGCGTTCCCCCGGCACCCTCATTATCTCCATTCTGGAACAGGTAAGGGTATTTAGACTTCATCTCATCCTCTGCTTCCCATGTCATTTCCTCCGTATTCTTGTTCTTCCACATTACTTTAACGGAAGCTACATCTTTTGTTCTTAGCTTGCGGACTTGTCGGTCTAATATAGCTACTGGCATTTCTTCATATGATAGATCCCTTGTAATTTGTACATATTTGATAGGGACGACCCGAGAAGGGTCTCCAATACATTTCCTCAACATAGATACGTGGAATACCGGATGGACAAATTCTAATTCAGATGGTAATTCTAACTCATAAGCAACCTGTCCAATTCGTCGAAGAATTTCGTACGGCCCGATATACCGCTGATTCAGTTTACCCTTCTTCCCAAAACACATAACACCCTTCATCGGTGAGATTTTCAGGAAAACCCAATCACCAACCTCAAATTCCAGGTCTTTAGTCGCTCTTGTATCACTTTCACCTTCTCAATGGCTTGGTGAATCAAGTCTGGCCCATATAATTCTGTCTCACCGACTTCGAACCATCCAACTGGTGACCTACATCTCCTCCCGTACAGTGCCTCATACGGAGCCATTTTAATACTGGAATGGTAACTATTATTGTAGGCGAATTCTATGAGTGCCAGGTGATCATCCCAGTTCCCCTTGAAATCTAGAACACATGCTCGTAGCATATCTTCAAGTGTCTGGATGGTACGTTCAGCCTGTCCATCAGTCTGTGGATGGAATGCCGTGCTGAGATTCACTTGTGTGCCTAAACCCTTCTGAAAAGACCTCCAAAAGTTAGCCGTAAATTGAGCTCCTCGGTTTGATATAATAGACACCGGTACACCATAAAGCCTAACAATCTCCTTGATATACAGCTTCGCATAGTCTTCAGCTGTGTAAGTTCTCTTAACTGGCAGAAAATGGGCACATTTTGTAAGTCGATCAACTATCACCCAGATGGAGTCAAACTAATGATAAGAGCGAGGTAACCCAACAATGAAATCCATATTAATCACCTCCCATTTCCAGGTCGGAATTTCTATATTTTGAATTAATCCACCAGGTTTCTGATGCTCAATCTTTACTTGTTGACAATTAGGGCGCTACGCTACAAATTCTGCAATAGACTTCTTCATGTTATCCCACTAATACTGCTCCTTAATGTCATGATACATCTTTGCGAACCGGGATGGATGGAATATCGGGACTGATGGATCTCAATCATAATCTTCTCTCGCAACCCTGCTACATTAGGCACACATAATTGACCCTGATATCTTAGTGCCCCATCTCCTTCAATCTCAAAAGCCATAATTTTACATTGCAGCGTCGGACCATTGGAACTTGGTAGCTTTCCATGTCAACTTAGTCAATGGGGTTGATATAGAGGAAAACCCTTCTACAAACCTCCTATAATATCCTGCTAGCCCTAGAAAACTGCGGACCTCTGACGATGTTGTAGGTCTTGGCCAATTTTTTACTGCATCGATCTTTTGAATGCCAACACTAACACCCTCGTCAGATATCACATGGCCAAGGAATGCTACTGAGTTTAGCCAGAATTCACATTTGGAGAGCTTAGCATACAACTTACGATCCCGAAGGGTCTGTAATACTATCCGCAAGTGGCCCGTATGTTCTGTCTCTGAACGAGAATACACCAGAATGTCATCAATGAATACAATCACGAACACATCAATATAGGGCCCGAATACACTACTCATGAGATCCATAAAAGCTGCTGGGGCATTTGTTAGCCCAAACGACATTACCAGGAATGCAAAATGCCCATATCTTGTCCGGAAGGCTGTTTTTGGAATATCCTTCTCCTTGACCCTCACCTGATGATACCCTGAACGTCAGTCAATCTTGGAAAAATAATTGGCACCCTAGAGTTGGTCAAACAGGTCGTCAATCCTTTGAAGTGGATATTTGTTCTTTATAGTAAACTTATTCAACTGTCGATAATCGATACACATCCTTAACGACCCGTCTTTCTTTCGCACAAACCAGACTGGCGCACCCCAAGGTGAAGTGCTAGGCCTAATGAAGCCCTTATCCAGCAAGTCCTTCAACTGCACCTTCAACTCTCGCAACTCTGCCGGAGCCATCCTGTATGGAAGGATAGAGATCGGTTGAGTGTCAGGCAACACATCAATGCTAAACTCAATCTCCCTTTCAGGAGGAAGACCTGGGAGTTCATCTGGGAAAACATCCGGAAATTTGTTGACCACAGGGATTGATTGTAGGGTAGGCGGCTTCGCCTCCGCATCCCTAACGCGAACGAGATGATAAATGTAACCCTTTGAGATCATCTTCCTTGCCTTAAGATAGGAAATAAACATACCTTTCGGCGTAGCAATGTTCCCCTTCCATTCGATGACGGTTCACCAGGAAACTAAAACCTAGCCATCTTCGTACGACAACCAACATTTGCATAGCATGAGGCCGACCAGTCCATTCCCATTATCACATCGAAATCAACCATTTCTAACTCAAATAAATTCGCCAAGGTTTGACGACTACAAATCATCACTGTACAACCTCTATATACCCTTCTAGCAATCACTAATTCTCCTATCGGAGTAGATACCACAAGTGGGTTACTTATTAATTTAGGTTCGACGCCAAACTTTTTAGCCACAAAGGGTGTAACATATGATAATGTAGATCCTGGATCAATCAACGCATATACATCATAAGAAAACACAGACAATATACCTGTAACAACATCCGGAGATGACTCGAGATCCTGCCGACCTACTAGAGCATAGGTTCAATTTTGAGTACCACTCGAACTCGGCACTCCACCTCTACCTCTACCACGACCTATCGGCCGCTGAAAACCCCGTGTTGGAGGTCCAACTGATGAGGAAGAACCAGCCACAGATCCAGTCGGTTGAGCTATACCACCACGTTCTCTGTTAGGACAATCTCGTCTCATATGGCTAGGCTGTCTGCAAGAATAGCATACATCGGAACCTCGACGACACAGTCCAATGTGGGCCTTGCCACACTGATCACAACAAGGTGTTGGGGGTCTCGTCTGACTAGTATCCCGATGATATTGTGAGCCTGATGCCCGCAAACCCTAGCCTGAACCAGAATAGGTAAATTGATCATACTGAGGGCTCTGAAGGCGTGGAGGAGCACTAGTTATAGATGGCGCCAAACTCCTCAAAGACTGGGGTCTGACACTACCTCGGAAGTCACCAGAATACCCCGCAAATCTCGCCCTCTTAGGCTGGCCCCTATCTTGCTCCCTGTCTACTCTTTGCTGGCGCTTATGATCCTCTAGTGTCTTGGCATAAGCCTGAATATGGGAAGTATCCATGCCCTCTATCAAGGAGGCTATCGTGCACTCATTTATCAGATGTGGTCCCAATCCGTTCACGAACAGGTGCACCCTATCGCTCATCTCGGCCACTATATGGGGAGCATACCTTGCTAAAGAATCAAACTGCATACTATACTCTCGCACACTCATATTACCCTGTCGATGGTTCAAGAATTATCAACTCTAGCTCGTCAAATCTCAACTAGCAGGTAGTGACGAAGAAACGCCTCAGAAAATTCCTTCCACACAGGTGGGGGAGCATTCGGACCCCTGGATCTCTCCCAACTATCATACCAGAAAACTGCTAAATCCCGTAACCGATAAGAAGCCAACTCTACTGCCTCTGTATCACTAGCATGCATAACCCGCAGTGTACGATGAACCTGATCAATAAAAGTCTGCGGGTCCTCCTTGGGGTCTGATCCGGTAAACACTGGAGGATCTAGATTAATAAAATCCCGAACTCTCGCACTAACCGGTTTATCAGTAGCACCAATATTCTGCCTCTGAGCCTGAGCAGCTACCAAGCTAGTCAACAACTGTACCGCACTCCACATATCCTGGTCTGTAGTACCAGATGGAGGAACTAAAGATGCTAGGTGCCTTCTTATATCCTTTGGAGGAGAAGGAGTAATTAATGTCCGAGACGGCATCTCGCTCTGAGGCTCACTATGGCCTGCTCTGGCGGGAAGCACTTGACTGTTACCCTCTCCCACAGCTGTATCAAGGCGTCTACTAATCACATGCTTCCTAGTCGTGGGCATCGCTGAAAAGAACATGGTGAATATTAGAGATGAATACTTACGACTCAGCTCTGCGCACGATCTATATTCAGGAAAAAAAAGTAACAACTCTAGATGTCATGCAGCCTCCTGATTATAAATGTGGCACGCTACACATCCATAATCAAGACTCTACTAGACACGGCTCATAGACAACCCCTAGGACAGACCGGCTCTGATACAAGTTTGTCACGACCCAAACCCGAGGGCCATGACTGGCACCCGGGCCTTACTTGCCGAGTACCAACATGCATTTTATCTAACCTTTCTTATTACCTATAAGGGCCAATAAGATTAGTATAATTGGCAGACAATAATCCCATGATAATGACATAACTAGGTCCTTCTAGATGATGACATAAACATATATATAACATGACCGACAAGGCTGTCATGAAAAACTATACAACAAAATAAATTTGCCGAAAAGGCAATCCCAACTATACATGAGTCGACACCTGTCTATGAGCCTCTAAAGGAACATAAGTGACACAGCATTGCCGGAACAGGGCCTCGACATACCCATAATGCCTATAACAAAAATGCATACCAAGACCACGGCAAGTCCGGAGGAGGGATCTCGCCAATAACCACTGAACTGGCAGCCTACTGTGGTGGGAGAGCTTCGCCTACCAGTCTATCAGGACCTGCAGCACGACATGCAGCGTCCACAAATAAAAGGACGTCAGTACGAATAAGGTACTGAGTATGTAAGGTAGGAAAGCATAATATAAGAACAATAATGTGCATAGGGATAGAAAATATACACCCTGTAACATCTGAATGCCTCTGAGGGCGACTAATCATGCAACACCTGATGTGCATATACATACATATCCGTTTGAAATCATCATATACATACACCTCTGTGGGCGTCATCATCATCATATTATACCCCGACCATCATAAGGCTCGGTAACATTATACTCAACTGATCAGTAGTTGCACAGTAGGTGCCATACCCGGCCGCCTATAGCGCAGACTCGGTAGAGTAAAATAGATACCGACTATAGCGCGGCTTAGTAGAGTAAAATAGATACATATACATATAGTTGCATAATAGGTGCCATACCCGATCGACTATAGCGCGGCTCGGTAGTGTAAAAAGATAATGCATGCTGGACTCATTGGAATCACACTCTCAACCTTTAGGACTGGCGTAAGGTCAAAGAAGTAACATCAACATCAATCCTCCCATAAGAGGGGAAACAATATAAGTACTACTACCTTCTAAGAGTAGAGTATCTTTGGAGGCTCGTTCATTGCATTATGTACAATCAGAGTCGTGCAAAAGAAGGAATCTCACATAACTTGTATATACTTCCCAATCTCAAGCTATGAAACTTTCACGACTCCTTAGTCTACAATAAGAGAAATGACATTACCGTTATCGTTTAAGCGTCGTAACTATTATGTATCAACTGTATCCTATTTTACAATGAAACGGACAGCACCTCCCCTATATATATGACTTTCCACAAGTTACCACAATCACCAAACAGCCCAAACAACATCAATAATAATCATATTAAGCCTCCCAAAACAGTCCGACAACCAACTACATTACTAGCAAGCCTTTCGACGTATATCTCACAAGTTCTAGCTTCAACGACTGAGCCGTAACTTGGATAATCTTAAATACATGTAGGGTAAGACGTTCATTACCTTTAAACAGAAAGAACAACTCCAATTGGCCCTTAATTGACCACGAAATATCCCTTCAATGCTGCCACAAGAACAAGGAATCGAAGCTAGCAATCAATTAGGGTTTTTCGGTACTAGAATCACTTTAGAAGACTTGAAATTACCTAGGGTTGATATTTAAACTTGAGGGGGTATTTTACAGAACACAACCAACTTAAAAAAACCTCCCACACGAGCTGGAACAACACAAAAGTCAGCAACAACAAGAGGGAATAGGAACTTACTAGCGCCACGGGATTTCCGACACTTGATTTGTATTGTTTGCCCTTTGTTTTGGTCTTGGATCATGAGAAAACCTTGAGAGGGTGTTCTTAGGGTTCTAAGCTCTGAATATACTGAAAAAAAATGACTTAAAACGGGTTTGAGGCGTGATATATATATCCATATGTCTTAAACCGCCTATGTGGGCCTCATAGAGAGGTGCTTGGCGCAGTCTCGCGAAAACACGAATATCTCCCAATTCTGAGATCGTATCGACAAACGGTTTGATGAGTTGGAAACTAGACTCATAGATATATAATTTGGTAGGTAAATAACCCCGTAATTCCTTTTAAATTGGGAGAAAATCTTAGAAACATTTGACCTAATGTTTAAGTACAATTATGAACCCAAGTTGCGACAACCTTTGTCGACTTTTGTTTCATAACTCGTTTGACTTCAAGACTTATGAAACGAATATTATATGATTCAAATACCTTAAAACATGACCTATTGGTAATGTTAATCACCTCTCGATTTACCCGAAAATACGAGTTACAATATCCTTAATTAGTTTATCTTCTAATACTTGTTAACCAACCTTATACACCCTTGCATCATTTAAGACCAACAGGACTAAATTCTTATTATCTCAAAGGCAATCTCTTCTCGGACCTATGTAGACTATCTTATGGCATAATCTAACGTATACAAATATGGGTTGTAACACTGAGGGCCATGAGATGGGGAAAGTACTGTTTCAAACCCTGTGTCCTGAGCTGCAATACTTCTACCTCCTTGCCTGAGCTTTAGACAATCTCATATCATATGACCGTCAATTTCACACCAATAACATGCGTCTGAACCCTGGTGATACACCCTTGGATGTGTCCTTCCACACTGGCCACAATGAGGTCATCGTGATCTCATCTGACTCCTACTCTATTGGATCAATAGACCTAATGTCTTCGAACTCTGACTCAGCCTTGGCTGGGCACGGGAACAAAGGTGGTGCACTAGCTTTAGATTGAGTTGCCGATTACAAGGACCTTTCTTATCTCCTGCTAAAGTACCCCTTATTACTGCTCTAGGCTCTCCCATAACTGCTCATTGATCTAGCCCTCTTACTCCGATCTCTCTCTCTCTCTTTCTCTCTCTCTTAGATCTAGTCTTCTGCTTGTGCTCCTCTATTTGCTGCGCAAAGACAATCATCCTGGAGATATCCAAATTTTTATTTAATGTTACAGTAGAACACTCACCGACCAAATGCGACTCAAGGCCGAGTACAAATCGGCAAACTCTATTGTGCATAGTAGTGAACAACTCCGGGGCATACCATGCTAATAAAGCAAACTTAAGGCCATACTCCCTCACACTCATATCATTCAATTTTAGAGCTGTAAGCTAGTCGACCTTAGCCTCCATGATCTCCCATGGTAGAAAATAATCCAAGAAGGCCTCAGTAAACTATTTCCACACTGTTGGAGGTGCATTTGGCTCTCTGTATTCTTCCCATGTCTTATACCAAGTCACCACAACATCTTTCAAGCGATAGGAAGCCAATTCAACATCATCTATCTCGGAAGCATGCATGACTCTAAGTGTCCTGGATCTATTGTGACTGAACAGCTACTAATTAAGTATGCAATTGAATGACATCTCTGAAATTCTGATCCATACTAGGTGGTGGAACAGGAGGTAAAGGAACTTCTCTAGGCTCTTTTGGCCCTGGTGGTTGTGGGACTGGAGGTGCCTGATTAGGTGGACCACCCTGAGCTTCAGCTTGGCCCACATCAGTAGGTGGCAACCCACTGTTATCTACTTCTTGAGCTGTACTAGCCCTTTGGCTAGTTTTTGTCTTTTTTTTATGGGCGTATTCTGTAGAACATATAATAAGGCAAAAGTTAGAATCAAGTTCTTAAGGCTAAGATCTATAACGATCTAGAGTAAAGTGTAACATTTCTTAAATGCCCTATAGCCTCCCAATTATAATTGTGGCACGCAACACACCCATAAGTAGGACTTTATTAGACACAACTTCATAGACTCCCTAGGACACTTGAACTGTGCCATGATACAAAGTTTGTCATGCCCTAAGCCTCGGTGGGGCAGACCGGTAATCGCTGCCTTAACTTGACCGAGTGGACGAACTCTATGTGAATCATAAAAATGCTATGAACATGGATCATATATATATATATATATATATATATATATATATATATATATATATATATATATATATATATATATATATATGAGTGACAGGCATATGTACACAAGTGAGATTTGTAATACATGTATATGAAGCCTTTATGAAAACTAGAAACTATACAATTGTCATACCGTCGAGACAAGTCCCCGAACTACACATAGTGTCTCTATATACATCAAAAGGAGTAGTAGACTCTACTCGGTCCCAAAAAGAAACTGGAGCTTACTGTCGCGGCCCATTTTCTCACGAAGCGGGTTTCGACGTGTGATGACTCTTTTAAATGGGTATTAATGGAAAGAGTTCCACCTAACGATTTTAAGGTGAGTTAGGGAACTTATTTGCAAATAACTCTATTTTAAGTAGTACGTGTCACCAAAGATCGGGTAATGGCTCAAGTTACCTCAAAGATAAGCGGTTAGGGACTCCTCAATGGGATATGGGATTATTTGATTATAAATTTATGCTATATAAGATTATTTGATTATAATTGTCCTATGTGATCATGTAAATTAAAGGAAGATAGGGAACATAAATATCCAACTACGATGTAAAATAAGTATAAAGAAGATTGCACATAAAGAAAATAGACTCTACATTAATAGATGATTGGTATAAGTCCTTAGAGATTACAAGGTACAACCTAATTTGTTCTAAGTCCGAATAAACAAAGCTGCAAGTAGTAAACGTATATGGGGGGTCCTATTTAACCTAAAGGATCACCCCGTGCAACATAAATAATACTTCGCAACTCCCTTAAGGTAGGAGTTGCTCATATTATTCAATGGGCACAGACTATCATCTCCTGCTACCCAATTACTATCTTAAAGTTGCTTACCTAAAGCGCTCTAGTTCAATTCTAAACACGTCCTATGCGTACATTACCCGTCCCATGCCTATGGTCCAGGACTTTACTTAGGGACCTACTACTTGAGTGGTTCTAGACTTTACTTAGGATGTTGAAAATGATAAAACCAGGCGCACATCGAAAACAAGTAGGACTGCACATAATAGCAATTAAAGGCTCAAGTTAACCTCCACACATAAGCATAAGTGCGTGCAAAACAATCATAGATTTTATGCTAACAAGGTTCCAGATTATGCAGTAAAGGGTCATAGGTAGTTTGGAATTAAAACGAATTAAGTTGTTCAAACCTATAGACATGGTTTCTATGTGATTAAATGATAAAATCTCATAGACAGTACTTCTAGTCAGATTATCGAAGCCGCAGATCATAGTCATTATTAAAAGCCTATAGGCATGATCTCTAGATGATTTGCATTTGGGTAGTGAAACCATTGAAAACTCAGAATTATTCATCTTTGATCCTATAGGCACGCTTTCTAAGCGAGTAGCAATATCCTATAGGCATGTTCTCTAAACAATTGGTATTTGAACATGAATTCGTTTTGTTTATCCCTATGGGCATGTTTACTAGGCGGGCAGTGTGATAAGAACAACAACAACAACAACAATAGTTTATTTAATCAGTTAAGGTCCTAAAGACATGGTATCTAGATGAGTCACGTGGCTGGAGGAAATATCAATAGAAAAAAGTCTTAACTACTCAATGTGATCCTATAGGCATGATATCTAACAACCACATAGCAATAGAGCAAGTTGAGAAAATAACCAATGATGTTTAAATCCTATAGGCATTGCTGTCTAATAGCGTGTAGAAGTGGAGCATGGGAACAAGTGAAACACTTAGATTCTTATAGGCATGTTTTCTAACAGTGTACATGAATAGGACATGTTGAGCAAGTGAAGTGCTTAGGTTCCTATAGGAATGCTTTCTATCAGTGTAAAGAAATAGAGCATGTCAAACAAGATAGCAAATAAATCATTTAGACCCTATAGACATGCTTTCTACCAATTCATGCGAGAATTAGAGTAGCCGACCCTTTTTTATTAATTTTCGCCATTATTCAATTTTACAAGTTATTACAGACCACATTGAATAGTTACATGCCCAATTATAAATATAGAATAACTCAGTAACACATTTGGGCCTTCAAATAGGCTTAGAACTTTACGCGGACGGCAGACCCAGACTCCAGGTGTTGACAGTGTAGTTCAGACCTCCAATACCAAAAGCAGACCCAACAGACCAGGCCCAAACAATTGGAGTAACTATCTTGTCTAAGAGTTATTATTAACAAGCAATAAACACACATCAGATGGGTTACAACTTCATGAAATTAGATCAAGGTAACAATAAACACTTTAGAATAACCATAGACTTGATCACAAGGAACATGACCGCAAAAGTTCAGGGCTAACATTCTCCAGAACTGATCCGGAACTATGTAGATGTTAATATATGGGAGCCTTAGCATGAAACATCTAGACTGTGGTCAAATGCTATTTCAAGTAAAATTTCGTAGGAGAGGTACTTAATATGAAAGCCTAAAACAAAGTTTGGCTAGGAATTAACTTAGAGTAGATAAGAAGTAGCAATTCATACAGGGAAATCTCAATATGAAGATCTACAGGAAAACATGGTCAGATTGATCCTACTCTCGAAAAATAATCCTTATAGGAAAGACTAGCATGAAACTCAGGACAAACAAATCATGATCCAATTCTGGTAACAAGTTAAAATTCCCACAAGTAAAGGTTCAGCATGAAAATCTAAAACAGATGTAGTTGAGGACTAATTCAGATGAACTGAATGCTAGCAATGCATACATGAATGACTTAGCATGAAACTTTTAAAGTAAAACATATTTGAATAAATTCTGGGCAGATATCAGTCTCTACAAAATGGTCCTAAAAATCTAAGGCAGGGAATGAATATGAACTCATCACAGGCAGGAAATACAAAATTCAGGGCTAACATGAGCATAACAAATCAGGCAAAACCTAAGAAGGCCAGAAACCATTCGAGTCAAATGCACATAAAAAGAGTACACTACATATGTTGAAGCCTATCAAGTTTGATACTAGAGAATATGGAACTGCAGAACATCATTAAGAAAATAGACGTACAGTAAAGCATACAACAATACGATATTGGTAGTTCACAAATATCAAAGAAACTTAAGTCATGCTTCTCTATAGAAGTTCAAACAATGTTGGCACGCAGAAGACACTTACATGAGTAAGTAGAGGAGTGCCAATTAAGGTTGTAAAATGTCAAGAACATTAACCAGCTGCAAAGATAAACGAGCAAGAGAGGGAGAAACTTAGAATCTCAGCAGTGTCAGCAATTGAAAGAGAACAGTGAAAACCCCGAATCCTAGTACGTCAGAGTTCACAGGAGCTTCAGTGAGCCTCGAGTAGTGCTCGCACTAGGGAGGTTGAGAAAATTCAGGTGGCCTTGGCTTTTAGCTGGCCACAATGAAGAGTGCAGAATAGTATTGAAGGTGTGAGAGTGAGAGAATAATAGTAGTCCAGGTCTCTTTGGGGGAAACGGGGAAGGGGCTTTTTATAGTAGCAAAATTAAACACACAAATAACAAAAAATAGTCGATTAAACACAAAAAGGAAAGAATATATCCCATGCACACTCAAAATAGCAGAGGAAGTAGGAATTTCAAACCCTAGATGGAATCAGATTTAGGGCAAATCATTCACAAGCCCAAATCACAATAGAATCGACGGAGATATGCCATAACCAAGAGAAATTCCCTCTTCCTAAGTGTATAAATCCACAATCGCACCCAGATCCATAGAGTCAAAGCTAGATTTGTGAGAATCGAACTTGCCATAAGTAGAATGGTAACAAAAGTTACTATAGCTGAGTGATAATAGCATGAAAGATAAGTAGAATCCGCGTATGAACGCGTATAAGGAAGGGGATGAGAGATCTCTAGGTCGGCTAGGGTTTGAAGAGAGGGTGAGAGGATTTAGGGCGGTTATCTCAGAGAAATTGTAGGGTTTCAGGAGGGTTGGTTAATTAAAGAGACGGGATGACCATGGGCCGTTGATCTCGAGAGATTAACGTCTAGAATTAGAAATGAGCGGGGTGGGTCGTTTTAAATGGGTTACGACTGGGTTAAATGAAGGGGTCATTTGGTTTGGGCTGCTGAAGGATTAAATGGGATAGGCTAAGTGCCTTGGGCCAATTTTTGGTCCGAAATTAGCCCTATATTGGGATATAAATTAAATACACGAAATTCATTAAAAAGTAAATTATAGAAAATGACCAATAAATAATAAAAATATTACTTACGCAGTAAAATGCTTAAAAACAATAGCTTAATATTATAAAAAATATAAAATGATCTTTTTGGCGTAAATAATATAATAAACGCAATTATTTATAAAATATAGACCATTAGTGTAGCTAGTGTAGATAAAATAGAGAAAATACAAATATAATTATGTAAAAATGAGATAAAATATTATAAATGCATGTGGTTATAAAATGATATATTTGGATGATTAAATCACGCAAAAAATAATTTAAAGGGATAAATTAATAAATATTTGAACGAATTACATGCAATAAAATCAATTTTAAAGATTTAAAAATTATAGAAAAAGTTATATGACCCTTGTAAATTACGTAATAATGCAAATTGATACTTTGAAAGTATATACAATACTTTATAAAATATGAGAGCAAAATTGGGTATCAACAGTTGCCCACGTTACCCAGGAATGATGAAAGAGTTGTCGGGTAAAGAAAATGATGACCAATTTTATCCTAATGAGCAAGGATGAGGTGTTTTTGAAAAAATGGGGGCCGAACCCTGATTCTTGAGTTGCCTACATATCCTTGGTGTTACGGGAATTAGGCTGTATGTAGTTCTGGATCTAATGGCGAACGAGACCGATGGAAATGTTATAAGAATGGTCGTACATTTCAAAGAAACATATTCTCTGGATAGGGTAGTGCCATAAATAACATATCATTTCAAGTGGAGCTATGAATGCGAATTTGCTCGTTATGGATGTACAAGACAAGCGTCTGAGCGGTTACGGGATGGAAATCAAAGGATGTGAACGTTGTGAACGGAAACCGGAGCGAGAATTGCTCATGTTTATAGAACGGTTACCTCCCGAGTTACCTATAAAACTTAAAAGACGACACACACGAATATATGTAGTTATTGTGAAAATAAAATACGATGCAAATTCCTTTCGGACCATGAGAGTTGTCTTTCGGATGATGATGTCTTGAGCCATGAAGCGTAGATAAGGGATTTGCAGGCCATGAAATGGTGTCCTCGGGCCATGAGAATGGTTCCTCTGGTTATGATGCCATTGAATAATGATATGCAGTTTCGAGAAATCCTCCGGCCATGGCATGATGTCCTTAGGCTATAAGGATGATGCCTTCAGACTATGATGCCTTTAGACAATGTGGCGATGTTTTAGCCCATGATATGCATGAGTACATTGATATTGATTACTTGATAATAGGAACTAGCGATGCTTAGTCATATGCGAGTACGAGACAAGGCAATACTTGGCCTTACACAAATGATTGAGACATCGCTTAGTCTCATGCAATGTAATAAGGTTAGTGCTTAGCCCTATGCATGGGAAGGCAATGCTTAGCCTTATGCAATAATGAAGGAAGTTCTTAGCCTCATGCAGCGTAATGAGGGAAGTGCTTAGCCCTATGTGGAGGAAGGAAATGCTTAGCCTTATGCAATAATGAAGGATGTGCTTAACCTCTTGCCATGTAATAAGGGAAGTTCTTAGCCCTATGCAGAGGAAGGCAGTGCTTAGCCTTATGTAATTATGGAGGCAGTGCTTAGCGGCATGTGATGTAATGAGGGCAGTGCTTAGCCCTATGCAGAGGAAGACAATGTTTAGCCTTATAGAATAATGGAGGCAATGCTTAGCCTCATGCAATGTAATGGAGACAGTGCTTAGTCTCATGCAAAGGAAGGTAGCGTTTAGCCTTATGCAATAATAGAGGCAATGCGTAGCCTCATGCAATGTAATGTAGACAATGCTTAGTCTCATGCGAAGGAATGCAGCATTTAGCCTTATGCAATAATGGAGGCAATGCTTAGCCTCATGCAATAGGATGGAGATAGTGTTTAGTCTCATGCAATAGAAGGCGACATCCAACCTTATGCAATAATGGAGGCAATGCTTAGCCTCATGCAATGGGATGGAGACAGTGCTATGTCTTATGCAAAGGAAGGCATCATTTAGCCTTATGTAATAATGGAAGCAGTGCTTAGCCTCATGCGATGTAATGAAGGTATGTTTAGCCCTATGAAGTGATGAGGGCAGTGCTTAGCCTATGCATAGAAAAATGTCAATTTAAGTATGAAGAAGCAAAGTGGTTCTTAGCTTAATGAGTTTGTATTTGGCGACTTCTATTGATTTGAAGATAACGATCCTATTTTATATATTTGTAAACGTGTTCATCAATGTTATGTTCATTATGCCTGCATCCAAAGAAAAATTGTGAGTTTTGGGGAAGATGGTAGGTTCGTGCTCTCGATTATTCATTTCGCCTCTGCTCCTGTCTTGATGCCATGTTCAACTCACTCTGGGTAACATCTGGCTATTATAGAGATGTGATTTTGAAAATATGCATTTATGGTAAATCATTTGTAAGTATTTCTATAAAATAATGTACAAAAGAAACAGTTTAGTCGAATCATAGACCGTGACATGCTTTGAGATATTGCGATCTTCTTAACTCGAAATTTTGAGGACCCCCCTCAAATTTCTTCCCCAGCTTAATCTATACTCGCGGAGATACACTTCTTGGTGATCCTTGACGCAGTGAGATTGATGAAAACTCGAAACTCGTCCCGGTTCCTGACCGTGTAGGAGAATGAAGATTTATTATGATGTGACCGAACCCACAGGGCTGCCTACGTTTCCCCTCTTAAACGGAAATCGGGTCAAGCGTAGTTCATGTTACATCAAAGAAAGTGCAAATACAATCTCAAACGTAATATCTCTGGATGATGTCCAGATTGATATGTTTTGGCCATATTTCTCTGTCTATCTCTGCAAGTATGAGTGCTCCTTCGGTTAGTATTCAGTGAACCATGTAAGGGCCTTGCCAGTTAGGTGAGAATTTTTCATTTGCTTCGTCCAGATATGGGAAGATCCGCTTCAACACCAATTACCCTGGTGTGAAGTTCCTCGGTCTAACCTTCTTGTTGAAAGCCTTTTCCATTCTATTATGGTAGAGTTGACCGTGGCATACCACATTTATCCTCTTACCATCAATGAAAACCAGTTGCTCATACCGGCTTTGTATCCATTCCGCATCGTTGAGCTCGACCTCCTGTATGATTCTTAGGGAAGGAATCTCCACTTCGACGGATATGATAGCTTCAGTACCATATACCAGTAAATATGGGGTTGCCCCAATTGATGTACGGACCATGGTGCGGTACCCGAGCAGGGAAAATGGTAGCTTCTCGTGCCATTGCTTGTAGTTACCCACCATCTTCCTTAATATCTTCTTGATATTCTTGTCAGCGGCTTCCACGACTCCATTCATTTGTGGCTTATATCCTGTAGAGTTCTGGTGCTTGATTTTGAATGTTTCACACATGGCTTTCATTAGATCACTATTGAGATTGGCAACACTATCGATAATGATTGGATCGGGTACTCTCAATCGGCATACAATATGATCTCAAACGAAGTCTGCTACGACGTTCTTAGTCACAGCTTTATAGGAAGCGGCTTTGACCCATTTTATGAAGTAATCTATGGCCACCAAGATGGACTGTGTCAGTTGGAAGAAGCAGGTTCAATTGGTCCAATGACGTCCATGCACAAGGTAGAGAAAGACCAAGGTAAACTTGTTGCATTGAGTTCGTTGGGTGGTACATCATATCAGCATGTACCTGACATTTGTGGCACTTCTATACATATTTGATGCACTTCGTTTCCATAGTCATTAAGAAATACCCGGCCCTTAATATCTTCTTGGCTAGGATGAATTCGTTCATATGAGGTCTATAGGTTCCGGCGTGTATCTCTTCGAGCAACCTAGATGCCTCCTTGGCATCGACACATCGTAGCAATCCCAAGTCAGTAGTCCTTCTATACAGAATTCCTCTGCTCTGAAATAAATGGTTTGCCAATCTTCAAAGTGTAAGCTTATGAGTGTGCGTAGCATTTCCTTGGTATTCTTCTTTCTCCAAATACTCCTTGATATCGTGAAACCTGGAATTCCATCGAACTCTTCTTTAACATGAGCAAAAAAAGATGGCTACCTACGAATCTTTATCGGGTTAAGATCAATAAAAATTTTGTCTGGATGTTGTATCATGGAAGACAAGGTGGCCAGCTCATCGGCAAACTCATACTGAACTCTTAAAACATGCTTGAATTCTTTCTTTGTGAATCTCTTGATCAAATCTTGCACACAATGTAGGTATGGAAATATCTTAGTGTTCTTGGTGGCCCATTCTCTGAGTACATGATGTACTAGTAGATTTGAGTCTCTGATTACCAACAATTCCTTAATATTCATGTCAACAGCCAACCTGGGTCCCAAGATGCAAGTTTCATATTCTGCCATATTGTTGGTACATGGGAATTTGAGCTTGGCGGATACCGGGTAATGTTGACCATTTTTGCATACCAAAATAGCTTTGATGCCCACTCCTTTGAAGTTTGCAGCTCCATCGAAAAACATCCTCCAACCATCATATGTTTCGGCAATATCTTACCCTAAAAATGACACTTCCTCGTCAGGAAAATACGTTTTCAATGGTCTGTATTCTCCATCTACGAGGTTCTCTGCCAGGTGATCGGCCAATACTTGCCCCTTAACCGCCTTCTGAGTCACATAAATGATGTCGAACTCACTTAGTAATATCTGCCACTTTGCTAGCTTACTCATAGGCATGAGTTTCTGAAAGATATATTTCAGTGGATCCATCCTTGATATGAAATATGTGGTGTATGTGCAGAAGTAGTGTCTCAATTTATAGGCTATCCATGTCAGGGCACAATAGGTATGTTTCAACAAAGAGTACCGGGTTTCGTAAGGTGTGAACTTCTTACTTAGATAGTACATCACCTGCTCCTTTCTCTCGAATTCAGCATGTTGCCCCAGGATGCAACCTAACACGGATAGGTATTGCAGTAGAGGTCTCCCGGGCTCTAGTGGGACCAACACGGGCGGCTTGGACAAGTACTCCTTGATTATATCAAAAGCCTTTCAGCACTCTTCAGTCCAACTTGTCGCAGCATCTTTTCTCAGCATTTTGAAGATCGGCTCACATATTACCGTTGAATGTGCTATAAAATGACTAATATAATTGAGATGGCCCAGAAAACTCATCACATCCTTCTTGCTCTTTGGCGGTGGTAGGTCCTGAATAGCTTTGATATTTGACGGGTCCAACTCAATGTCACGGCGACTGACGATGAAACCCAACAACTTTCTAGCAGGGACTCCAAAAGCAAATTTTGCAGGATTCAACTTTAGATTGTACTTTCGTAATCGGCCGAAAAACTTTCTTGGGTCTGTTATGTGATCCGAACTCCTCTTAGACTTGATGATGACGTCATCCACTTATACCTATATTTCTTTGTGTATCATATCATAGAAAAGAGTAGTCATGGCCCTCATGTAGGTGCTCCGGTGTTCTTTAAACCAAACAACATCATTTTGTAGCAGTATATTCCCCATGGTGTGACGAAGGCAGTCTTTTCGGCATTCTATTCATCCATCCAAATCTGGTGATATCTTGCGAAGCAATCCACAAAGGATTGGAGATCATGCTTGACGCAGTTGTCGATCAGTATGTGTATGTTGCGCAATGGGAAATTATCCTTAGGACTTGCTCTGTCTAGATCTTGATAGTCAACGCACACCTTGACTTTCCCATCCTTCTTTGGAACTTGCACAATGTTGGCTAGCCAGGTTGGTACTCGACCACGCGAAGGACCTTGGCTTTGATTTGCTTGATGATCTCTTCTTTTATCTTTAAACTCATATCTGGCTTGATTTTCTGAGCTTCTGCTTTACTAGCGGACACATAGGATTGGTAGGTAGCTTTTGAGCCACAATCGATGTGCTCAACCGGTCATGACGTCATAGGACCATGAAAAAATATCCTTGTATTCCATTAGAAATCTGATGTACTCTTCCTTCTCTAATGGTGATAGATGAATGGCAATGCGATTTTCTTTGACCGTTTCAGAATCCACTAAGTTAACTGCCTCAGTTTCTTCCAGATCGGACTTTGGTTTGTTCTCAAAATTTTCTACTTCAACAATTTCTTCAGGTATTATATCATCTTCCCAATCCTTCAAAATCTTCCCAATTTCCTGAGGTATTATATCACCGTCTCTGCTATCATTATCTATCCTTTGTTATCTTCCACTATTGATGTGAATCTGAAACCTTCTTAGGGCTTCACAGCCACTATAAATTAGGGATTTTGATGCCTTCACCTAACACACAACAGTATACAGCTACTAGCTACAGCTCACGTCTGAGAAGTTAATGCGCAATATAGTGCTTAGGAAAATTTCGATTGAGTTGAGTTCTTCTTCAATTTTCTACTTTTCTTTTTCTATCTGATTCTAAGTGTGTTACTGATTAAGAGATTGAGCTCTTGGCTTCCTACTGTCTAATTTGAACACTCATTTGGTTTGCTGCGCCAACGGAGGTCAGTAAATCCTCAACCTTGTTCTTCTTTTACTAGTTTAAATCCGTGAATATGAAATGCTTTATTATTTCTGTTGATTGATCTTATTGATAATGCCTTCGTGTCTTTTAGCTATTTTATGTGCTTAGTAATGATTGTCAAGTAGATTCTGCAACCATGAACTTCTTTAAGATATTTGAATGTAGTCATTGTTACGCATATGATGATTCATGTCTATTGTTAACTACGAAATGACCAAAGACTTCTTAATGTTCTTAATATCTAGTTCCAAACCTCTCTCTCTTATGTTCTGTTAACATTGTCATGACTGTTGCACTAAATTGTTTTGAACATTATTTTACCATTCTACATTGGTTCATTCAATAACTTAGAATCCAATAGAGCATGATTCTATTAGGTGTTGAGAATCATATTGTTATTAAGGTACTGATGCATTAGCTTATGACCTTTGAATCTATTCTTACCGCTTTAATATATCATTGTGATTCAGTAAACTACTTGATTGAATTCATGACTATTTATGCATTCATATCTTGAGTTTGTTGGATCTTCATGCTACATTGTGTATGATTATGAGATTGCTTTACACTGAATCTAAGTTATGAAGAGTTGTTGAAATATACTTAAGTTATGGTAACACATGTTCAGTTAGAACACTGCTGCTAAGTTTCCTTTGTACCTGTAACCCAATCCTAGATATGCTAGCATGTTTCCCTTAATCTGATGATATTTTTATCCTTTTCCTGGACCTCGCATGATGGCACTATTAATAACACTCCCATGATATGATCTCCGCTAAATGCCCTTTGTGTGTGTTTGTGATCCTATGTTTAGTTGTGTTATTCAATGTCTCTATTTGTCCTTCATGACTACATACATGCCCACACTCTTTTGAAACCTCACTAAGTTTTCTTATATATACTAGACTTAACTTGTGAACTTCAAAGAACCCCCTTCTGTTACTACTGTTTGGATATAACAGTCTGCTTTATTTTAATGGGATTAGTTTGAAGTTAAAAACTCTTAAAAGAAGTGAATATGTCATTAATTCTTAAAGTTAAGTAGAATGGGTGGTTTGAGATTCTTTTAAGTACTCTTAGGAGCTCTAATTCGATTTATGAATTTGTGACCTTGTTAATATCTTTAGAAGTTCTAATTACAGTTTGCTAATTTGTGATTCAGTTAATCTCCCTAAAAGTGTTGTTCTAGGATAAAATCTATGATCTTGTTAATGCTTCAGAAATCCTGATTGTAGTTTGATATCTATGGTAATACCAGTGGAAGTTCTTATTATGGTTACTGCTTTGAACCTCTATCACTACTTCTTGAATATCCTATTTAAAGTTGTTAGCAAGTGCCTCTTGATTAACGCTACTAATCTATATTTGTCATTGAAGATGTTTGGTCTGTGTATGTATTAGTAATTAGCCTGTAATGGCTACAACGTCGACAAAGTCCAGTCGATCAAAAAAGAAAAAGTCATGAATTGGATATACATTTTGAATAGGGCAGAGGAAGAAGATAAAATTTTGCAAATAGAAGAATTCATAGCATTGGACAGAGAAGGACAAGCCTATTCTTGTTACTGCATTTTATTATATCATTTTGTAAGCAATGCCTTATGTAATATCATCATAGAGTGTATTATAAACTCTATGATGATCATAGAATATTTGGTTCGTTCTAGTTCTTTCTTTTTACATGCTTGCTAGTAGATAGGTTTGTATGCCTCAATAGGATTTGTAAGGTAAGGTTAAGCTCGGTATGTCCACCTCAGAGGAATGCTAGAGTTGTTGTCCCCCTTACTTGTACTTTTCCTTTGTGGTGTTGTTTTACTATTAATAAAATCCTATAATTTGCCAAAAAAAAAATTAGCTTGTAATGTCGTTAACATTCTTCAGGGGTTTTAATTGTAGCTGTTAATCTGCCCTCTCCTGATCCCCTTTAGAATTTAATTGAAGCTATTGGTTCACATCTTTGTTAATACCTTAGAAGTCCCAACCAAGACTGTTAACCCATATGTAGTAGAGGGCAAGACTTAAAACCAATATGTTAACTAGTCTAATTGAGGGCTATTAAGGTAAACGTGTTTGTGTTCTGTTGCAAACTTGAACCATGTATTTTTTCTATCTTAAAATAATTAGCCATAGGTGTTTGGTTCTTAACAGTTGTTTGATGATATTTTTGCCTCTGTGTATGTTTGAAGCATATTCCTTCTCAACCTACTTAATATGTTCATCATACATTTAGTTTGGAAATGTGGTTATGACAATATAGATAAATTGTCTTGTAGTCTTATAATGTTCTATTTTGGCCTCATAAGAAAGGCATATACTTCTATAGTATGGTATTACTATGGTGATTGGATTTACATTGAAAGTTCCTCATTGGCACTTAAACTTGTGGAGAAGAGTGAGTGTGAGTGGTTAGGGGTATTTGGGAGTAGAGTTTAACTCCTGGTTGGGTTGCTTTCCCTGACACAAGCATTGTCCTGGACCTTGAGACCCTCGGAAACTTTAAAGTGTCAGGGGATTCAAAGGACGCTTTGACCATGTGTTGAATTGTACCCTTAGCCTCTAATCTATTGACATTCATTTTTTTTTTATGTTTATTGTTTAATGACAATTAATTATTTTCAATGTAAATAACTTTACCATGTGTGACCCACACTAGTATAAACTTACATTATATTTAATTAATGTTGGTTGTTATATTTTGTTTAAGTAATTTACTTATATATTTCGTGCATGATTGTATGTATGTAGTATTATATCAAATGACCTTCTCCCTTTCTTTTTGAACATGTGCAACCATTGGGCCTGCTGAGTTTCTCTAAGGAACTTAGGCCCAAACCTCGTACCAATGCATCGGAAAACCTGGAGTTCACTGCTGTCTGGTCCTGCTGGTTGTTGGGCCTACCTCTTTCAGGTCCAAACCAGAGTCACTCCTCACCCCTTTATTGCTTCATTATATCTCGTTATTTATATCCTTTTAAATGTATATGACGTTGCGTTCATCATACTTGATTTAATGTTTTACTTTACCTTTGAATTACATAAACAACTTAGGCAAGCCTTAAAAGACATAAAGGTTAAAAGAAATTCTAGGTAGTAACCAGTTGTCAATTAGTTAATCATGTACTACTCATGTTATTAATTTTTTATGTTTTACTAACCTTTAATAAAGATTTTGAAGCCGAAATAGCTTAGAAAAAGATGATAGTCCCTTTTTCAAAAGAAAAACCTGAAATGAATCGCAAGGATGGTCCTCTAAAAGAAAATGGGATCTTTCAAAACCAAAGTGCTGCCGCCCATCAATGATTTTCAAAACGATTCCCTCAAGTCTAAGATTTAATAATTTCAGAAGCCAAGATATATCTTGGGCTCACTTGCTTACAACATCTTTATCTTATTAGAATTACATGAACATCCATTCTTTTGAAAACAAAGTGTTTTATAACTTAGCCCATTTCCACATGTTTATAAATATAAACCACTCATGTATATATTTTTAACTCTTTCAACATTACTTTCCAAGACTCTTTATAAACTCATACCCCTTTATAATCTCTCATCCCTTTGTTAATATCATATTCTCACCTAGATATATAGTAAGTCGTTCTCTTTAACACTAATTATGCAGAATGCAAATAACTAACTGTTTAAACCTAATCTAAGTCCTATAGAACTACCTCTCCCTTAGAAGAACAAGAACCCTTACCCAAAATATCACCGGTTAGCAGACTAATAAAGAACATGAATTTACTAATTATTAGATACCCTAGTATACCTTTAAATATTAGGTGGCGACGCTCTTTTATCAAAAACAGAGAAACCACAAGTTGAATTTTGTTTTGACTCGTGCAAAATAGGGTGCAATATCCATAAATATGAAAAGAAATCAGCAAAATCCATGATTATGTGTGACCGATTGTTATTACCTTAACCGTTACAAATCACTCATATAACGGGTAATAAATGTAATAAATGTTAGTAAAGGGTAGGAATTAAACACGGCGAAGTAGTTACAAATTTTACCCTTACATAAATCCCCTTATCATATCTTGTATCCTCATCGGGAATATCACAAAGTAACACTATCAATAGTCAATATTCTTACTAATCTCTGCCTTTGGAAGATCTTGTTCTTTCCTTTTGGAATGGAGTTGCGAATACCAATAAGATTACTTTTTCCTTATTCTCTCAGTCTTGCTTTCCATTATTTGTTACTTTTATACCAGGAAAAGTGAAGTAAAATAGATATTAGAAACCCGAAATGTTCTTTTATTTTCTTTGACCATAAAAACTATTTATTTGGTTAAACAAATCGGTAACATTATCGAAAAATCTACTAATCTTTTTACTTTCCATTTACATACTTTTTCTTTAGCAAAAACTTATGTGTGGAATTGATCAAATTATTTAGCAACATACCTACGCATTCTCCACAACGTTCACTTGAAAATTCACCTGTCAGATATGCTACACGTAACATTGGGCAACAAAATGAAGAATAGTCAAATTTTTAAGATGATTTGAAATAATTTATTCTGCAGTAGATTAGTGAAGTTTTACGTGCTTTTGCCAGTGGATTGACAAGTGTTGTTCAGGCTCCACCACCAGTTAATACAATTGTGGAGAATCCTCATTCAAGGCTCGAAAACTCTGGAAGTGGAGAGATTCCTAATAACACTAAGCCAGAGGGTCAGGTACACAAAATAATTATAATTTGCAAATCTAGTACTAACCTTGCAGAAATAGCTCAAGGAAGAAAATGAGCGAATAGAACAAATACCGGGAGTATCACCAATGATTAAAGGAGTAGATATACACAAATATTCACAGCAGCCATGGAACCCAAGTGCAACACCATTACCAATACTGAAAATGATTAAAATATCCGATATTCCTAAGTATGATGGAACTACTGATCCACGAGATCATGTTACTGTGTTTACCACAGGGGTCAAAGTCAATGACTTAACCAAGTAGGAAATCGAATAAGCATTGGTGAAAGTTTTTGAACCCTTACAAAGGGAGCACTAATATGATATTCTCTTTTACCTGAAAATTCAATTGACTCTTTTGCTGAGCTTGCATATTCATTTGTAAAAGCACATTCGGGGGCTCCCTTACAAAGGGAGCACTAACACGGTATTCTCTTTTACCTGAAATTTCAGTTGACTCTTTTGCTGAGCTTGCATATACATTTATAAAAGCACATTCGAGGGCTCAAAGTAGAAAAAAGGAATGGAAGTGTCACGACCCCAAAATCCCACCATAAGGACCGTGATGGCACCTAGTCTCTAAGACTAGGTAATCCTAACACATGACAAGATCATCAAAATTAAACCACTTTAATTTTTATAATAAAGCTGAAAGACTCCTGAACAAAACCATTAGAGGAATACAAAAGTAATATATTCCTTAAAATCGGTAGTACGGAGTCACAAGCTCTACTGAGAGTACTCTAGAAACTCGTAATACATCACTATTTTGGAATACAAATAACAGTAATAAGGAAAAATAACAGAAGGTGACTTTGAGGCCTACAAGCGGATAGCAGGTATACCTTGAAGTCTCCCTAATATCTGAATCAACTCTAAAACATCTGGCACAGTCCGAGGTACCTGGATTTGCACAAAAATGCATAGAAGCATAGTATAAGTACACCACAAATAGTACCCAATAAGTATCATGACTAACCTCGGTGGAGTAGTGATGAGGTTCAAGTCAAGACACTCACTAGACCTAAAACCTGTGCAGAATATTAATATAAAGCTGACAATGGAAAACAAATACAATGAATGACAACAATGAGTTAACATGTAATAACACGGCAAATTAACTAAATCAAGTAATACACAAAGTGAAATCAGTTAAGGAAATAATGAAAAGTTCAACTCATCAAGTCGTTTCAATCACAAGAGTAACAACAAGAATCACCCCGAGGTACGAACCTCATGATCATGAATGAAAATTCACAAATCATAATTCACAATTCACCCTTATGACGTCGTGTGAGCTTCACAATTTTAAAATATTTTTCCGAAATAGCGTCACGCTCTTTTTCCCCCTTATCTCGCCCCGTGTGCGTCACGATGTAGTATTTCCCCTTACTAGCACTATGCGCATAACCCCCGTTATCTCGCTGCATGCGCATCAATATTCACACCACCCTTATGCCACCCCATGCGCATCTCAAACACAACACTTTAATCAACCGCACACCACCTACCTCTATGCCACAATATTTCTCAAAAATAATGACAATGTCACCACAATACTTAGCCCACATCTCAACAACAACATATACAAGAATTACATCAACAACACAAAAGTGCGAAAAGTAAATCAACAATGAGATGTGTTTCATATAACAACTTCAATTCAAGGTATATTAATAGCCTAAGAGTCTAATCCGGTCAATTACCACTCATTAGCTTGTGTACACACACGTCACCTCCTAAAGTCGCTTGCCACCGAGTCTAGGGCTCAAAAATGTGATAAAAAAGCTAAGTCCCGGCATCCCAACCTTTTGTTCAACTGCAAATGTCGCAAATGCGACTTGGGATTCGCAATTGCAACCCCTTGCTAATGCGACACCCGGACCGCATAGGCGAACCCTGTCAGCCCACACAGTTGTCACAATTACGACACTAGGCTTCTCAATAGTGATTGCAGCCTCTTCCTAAATGCGACCATGTGGTCGCAAATACAACCTGACCATACCCAATACTGACTTCGCGAATGCGATAAAGGCGTCGCATTTGCAACACCTAAACATCCTCACAAGTCATAAACCTCAAATACACATACAATAAGCTTCAAAAGGAGAAATGGGGCTCAAATACACAAAACGGCCGATCGGGTCATTACATTCTCCCCCTCTTAAACAAACGTTCGTCCTCGAACAAGTATTGAGACATACCTGAAGTGCCAAAAAGATGAGGGTAATAGCAATGTTCTTTGACCTCAACTTTTGGAACTGCCTGTCTAATATAGCCACAAACTCTTTAATATAAGTCAAATTCTTGTCCAATTGCACTGATATGAAATCTAACACATGTGATGAATCACCACAATACTTCCGGAGCATTAAAACATAGAATACTGGGTGAACTCTCAATAAGCTGGGTGGTAATGCAAGTATGTAGGCCACCTCACCAACTCCCTCAAGAGCCTCAAAAGGGACAAAATACCGCTTTCTCTTCTTCGCAAACCTCATCACATCCTTCATGGAGGAAATTCTGAGTAGAACCCTCTCACCCACCATGAACACTATATCACGAGCCCTCTTATCCGCATAACTCTTCAGCGTGGATTGCGCTATATGAAGTTGATCCTGAATCAACCCCACCTTCTCCAAAGCAGCTCAAACCAAATCAGTGCCTAATAACCTAGCCTCCTCGGGCTCAAACCAACCAACGGGAGACCGACATCGCCTCCCATATAAGGCCTCGTACGGAACCATCTGGATGCTCAACTAATAGCTATTATTGTAGGCGAACTCTACGATCGGTGGAAATTAATCCCATGAACCCCCAAAATTAATAACACATGCACTTAACATGTCCTCCAAGATCTGAATAGTGTGCTCGGATGCCCTTTCATCTCGAGATGAAATATTGTACTCAGCTCGACATGCGTGCCTAACTCACACTGCACTGCTCTCCAAAAATGCAATGTGAACTGCGTGCCTCGATCAGAGATAATAGGCACTGGGACACCATAAAGGCGAACAATCTCATAGAGATAAATCCGAGCCAGCTACTTTGGAGAGTAGGTAGTCATGACTGGAATAAAGTATGCAATACTTGGTCAGCCTGTCCATAATGATTCTCACTGCTTCGAATTTCCTCAAGGTTTGTGGGAGTCCAACTACAATATCCATGGTGTTACGCTCCCACTCCACTCCGGAATAATAAGTCTCTGAAGCAAACCACCCAGTCTCTGATGCTCGTACTTAACCTGATGACAGTTTAAACATCGAACCACACACTCCACAATATCTTTCTTCATTCTTCTCCACCAGTAGTGTTGTTTCAAATCATGGTACATCTATTGCAAACTATGGGCCTCCTCAAGAATGCCCTCCGACCCTACATCCTCGACACTCCATCATCACCAATAGTCACCTCCTTGGCATCAATATATTGCACCGTATCCAAACGGACAAGCAAGTAGGGATCATCATATTGATGCACCTTGATGCGCTCAAATAAGGAAGATCGTGAAACAAAGCAAGCAAGAACCTGGCTAAGATCTAAAACATCCAATCTCATGAATCTTTTGGCCAAAGCCTTAACATCCAAAGCTAATGGTCTCTCCCCAACTGGAATAAAGGCAAGACAATCCATGATCTCAGCCTTCCTACTCAAAGCATTAGCCACCACATTTTCCGTCCCGGGATAATAAAGAATGGTGATATCATAGTCCTTCAGCATCTTTAATCACCTCTGTTGCCTCAAGTTCAGACCCTTTAACTTGAATAAGTGTTGTAGACTCCTTTGATCTGTGAAAAACTCACATGACACACTGTACAAATAGTGCCCTAAATCTTCAGTGCACGAACAATGGCTACCAACTCCTAGTCGTGTACTGGGTAGTACTTCTCATGGGGCTTCAACAGACACGAAGCATAAGCTTATGCGCGTGGTGCTAGTAAGGGAAAATACTACATTGTGATGTACACGAAATGAGATAAGGGGGGCTAAAGCGTGTGAAGTTATTTTCGGAAAATATTTTTAAAATGTGAAGCTCACACGACATTATAAGGGTGAATTGTGAATTGTGGTTCTATTTATGAGGTGTGGTACCTTGGGGTGATTCTTGTTGTTGTTCTTGTGATCGGACGACTTAATAAGTTGAACTTTTCATTTTTTCCTTAACTAATTTCACTTTGTATATTACTTGCTTTAGTTAATTTGTCATGTTATTACATGTAAAGTTTTGTTGTAATTCATTGAATTTCTTTATATTGTCATCTTTATATTAATATTCTGTATAGGTTTCATGTTTAGTGAGTGTCTTGACTTGAATCTCATCACTACTTCATAGAGGTTAGTCATGATACATACTTACAGTTTGTGGTGTACTCATACTATACTTCTGCACATTTTTGTATAGATCCAAGTACCTCGGACCGTGTCGGACGTTAAGAGTTGATTAAGATATTATGCAGACTTCAATATACTCGATGTTCGCTTGTAAGCCTCAAAGTCACCTTCTGCTGTTTTTCCTTATTACTGTTATTTGTATTCCAAAACCGTATTGTATTATGAGATTCTAGAGTACTCTTAGTAGAGCTTATGACTCTGTAATATCGATTTCCAGGAATGTATGACATTTGTATTTCTGCTATTAGTTTTGTTATGGTATCTTTCTGTTTTATTATAAAAGTTAAAGTGGTTTAATTATGTTGATCTTATCATATGTTAGGGTTACCTAGTCTTAAAGACTAGGTTCCTTCACGATCCTTATGGTGGGATTTTGGGGTCGTGATAAGTTGGTATTAGAGCCCTAGGTCATAGGTTCTACGAGTCATAATCAAGTTTAGTAGTTTTGCGGATCGGTATGGAGACGTATGTACTTATCTTTGAGATGCTACAGAACTTTAGGAAATTCCACTTCTTTCATTCCTTATCGCGCGGATTTATTGATTTCAAAATTTTAGTCTTTGTCTTTCTATTCTCTCACATATTGTGAGGACACAAGCTTTGACTGGATACAAAATCACCGGTGCTCGATCTAGTGGTATTTTTTTGGGGATTCTATTTATCGCTGTAGGATCCCTACTCAAGATCACTCTAGTTCCTTTTCGGGCTGATACTCTTCCTCCATCACCTCTATCTCCAAATCAACTGTTTGATATGCTGAATTTAATATCATTACCAATGATTACAATTTAATCAATATATACTAAAATAAAAAATAGAATAGTTTCCACGCCGACGAATAAAAAGGGACAGCCTGGGATCGAAGAAAACCAGCATCCAGTAAAGCAAAAAAAAATTTGCAAACCCATTTAGAGATGCTTGTTTTAGTCCATAAAGGGATTGATAGGGGGCAACGGTGCTGCCCTCGTACCGGTATAGCTAGAGGTCGAGGCAGTGGTCGAGGTAGAGGCCTAGGAGGGGCACATGCTATAGCTAAAGAACCTACTAGAGAAGCAGCTGAGGAGTCACTAGTAGCTTCAATTGGGGAGCAGGAACCAGAGACACCTGTTGCTACCCCTGGACTTCAAGAGACCTTGGCACATTTCCTGAGCATGTTCGATACTTTGGCTCAGGCGAGATTGATCCCAGTTCCACCGGCTACTTCTCAGGTTGGGGGAGGACCGCCGCCCGCACTCTAGAGCAGCAGACTCATGTTGATCAGGCTTCGGGTGCTATGCCGGTATAGCCCGTGATAGCGGTAAATCCTGAGGCCAGGCTAGTGGCGTTAGAGGAGGAGCAAAAGACGTTAGAGAGGTTCAAGAGGTATTTCCCCTGTTACTTTTAGTGGCGCAGTTTCTGAGGATGCACAGGGTTTTCTAGACTATTGTCACCGTATTCTTCGCACCATGGGCATAGTGGAGTTGAGCGAGGCCGACTTTACTACCTTCCAACTGACGGGGTCGGCATATAGATAGTGGCAGGCTCATGAGGAGAGTACGCCAGTTTATGCAGCACCACTTACTTAGGCTGAGTTCTCTGATCTATTTCTGAGGAAGTTCATTCCCATACCTCAAGGATGTGTTGCGCACAGAGTTCGAGCAGTTACACTAAGGGCCTATGAGTGTATCTGAGTGTGCTATGAAATTCAATGAGTTAGCTCATCATACACCTACTTTGGTTTCTACTGTTAGAGAGAGAGTCCACAGATTTATTGAGGGACTCGGTTATGTCTCATATTTGGGACGGCACAGGAGTTAGAGACAAATACTCTATTTCAGCAAGTTGTGGAGATCACTCAGAGGTTGGAGTGTATCCATGGCTAGGATAGAGAGGATAGGGAGGCCAAGAGGCCTCGAGATTGTGGAGGATTCAGTGGTACCCGCTCTACAGTATCAACTCGTCATAGCAGATATTTTATCAGTTGACTGGTTCAGTCTTCACTTCAGGTTACTCGCACATCTCCAGCTATTCAGGGACCTCATAGTACTCACTTTGGTCAGCCATCTTCCAGCGCACCTCCTGCACGGGGTGCCTACAGCGGTTATTCTAGTCATTCAGGTCAGACCCAGTTCCAGCAGTCACGCCCTTGGAGAGTTTGTTTTTAGTGTGGTGATACCAGACATATAGTGAGGGACTGTCCCAAACTTTGGGGGGGGGGGGAGGCGGGACCTCTACAGGGTACTCAAGCTATAGTTGCTACTCCAGTTACAGCTACACCTGCACAGCCGGCTAGAGGTGGAGGACAGGCCACTGAAGGATGTCCTAGAGGGGAAGGCCAGGCCCTTGTTATGCCTTTCCTGGTAGGACTAAGGTTGTTGCATCATATGCTGTCATCAAGGTATTGCTCCGGACTGTCATAAAGATGCATCAGTTTTATTTGATCCGTGTTCCATTTATGCGTATGTGTCATCTTACTTTGCTTCATGTTTGGATATGTCACGTGATTCTTTTAGTACTCATATTTATGTGTCTATACATGGTGAGGGATCCTATTATGGTTGACCGTATCGATCGGTCGTGTTTGGTCAATATCGACGGGCTATGAGAGTAGGGTGGATCTTCTGTTACTCAATATGGTGGACTTTGATGTAATGTTCTTTGACCTCAACTTCTAGACCTTCCTATCCAAGATAGCCATCGACTCCTCAACATAAGTCATGTCCAATTGCACTAAGCTGAAATCTAGCACATGTGACAGATCACCTTAATACTTTCAAAGCATGGAAACATGGAACAGCAGGTGAACTCTCGATAAGTTGGGTGACAATGTAAGTCTGTAAGCCACCTCACCAACTCTCTCAAGTGTCTCAAAAAGGCCAAAATTCTCGATCAAAAATAGGTGATTATAGCTTCAACGTCAGTACATCCGAGTTAGTAGCATTGTTAAGAGGAATTGGCAATAAGGTACGATGGCCCAAAAAGATGAGATCATATCGTAGCAAAAGAAGCTAGGAATTATGGTGTGAATTCCATGATGATCATGGTCACAGAATAACGGATTGCAGGCTCCTGCAAGCAGAGGTTGATTATTTATTGAAAAAAGGCTATCTCACTGACCTAATTAATGAGAAAGGTAAGCAGTCTTATATGAAAAACAAGGAAGAACCACTGAAACCCCCATCAGACGGTAAATGTAATAATCAGGGTTGGGGAGGTTAATAGAGTACATATACATCAGCAAAAAGAATTGCCAAAATCTCAATGACTCATGGGAAGAGGATTTGACAAGTCTTTGAGGGAGAGAGCATAACGTTTGACGATGAGGATGCAGATGGCTTGTTCATCCCTCACAACGATGCGCTAGTGATTTCTTTGTTCATGATACTAATGTCAAACGAGTTTTAGTTGATCTAGGAAGCTCTGTAACTATAATTTTACTGAGAGTGGTAAACGAGATTCAAGCAATTGACCGTGTGATACCAAAGGCTCGATCTTTGTTTGTATTTGACAATTCAAGTGTCATAAGAAAAGGAGAAATTATGCTATCTACGTTCATGAGGGTGTGGTGAAAGACACCAAGTTCCAAGTGGTGGGTGCGGCCATGGGTTACAACATGATTTTAGGAAGGCCTTGCATTCATGCTATGGATGCAATACCATCAACTTTGCATCAGGTTATCAAATTCCTGTAATAATGGGGAATTCATTAGATCATGGGAGATCAACGAGCAGCACGAGAAACCAACATGGTTGTTGTGATGAGTGGAAAGACTAAAGACGGGATGAAAAATAGCAATTATAGATTTCGGCTGAGGAGAATATACTTTCTACCTCAATTGAAGATACGAGGAACGAAGCAAATATTGATGGAAGACCTGACGTGATGCAGGAATGAAAAGAGAATGAAACTATTAAAACAACTACGGAAGAGCTCGAAGCTGCTATGTTGTTCATCCACTGGACCGACAGGGAAGTCTATTTTGGGACAAACTTAAGCCCAGAGCTGAAAAGTATGTTAATTGAGTTTTTATACGTTAATGCTAATTGCTTTGCCTAGTCACACTCAGACATGACGTGTACTCCACTGGAGAAAATTCCTCATAATTTAAATGATGATCCATTACACCCACCGGTGAAGCAAAAAAAGAGAAAGCAGGGAGCATTCAAAAATCGGGTAATTTAAGGGGAGGTAAGTAAACTTTTGAAAATTGATTTAATACATGAGGTATAATACCCTGACTAGTTAGCTAATATTGTTTTAGTATCGAAGAAAAATAGAAAATAGCGAGTATGTGTAGACTATACTAATCTAAGTAAGGCGTGTCCTAAAGATTCATATCCTTTACCGCATGTAGACCAATTAATCGGTTCTACTGTTGGTCATTATCTTTAAAGATTGTTAGATGTTTATTCTGGATATAATTAGATAAAAATGGATCCCTGGGATGAGAAAAGAACTTCTTTCATTACAGACAGGGGAACTTATTGTTAAAAAGTCATGCCTTTAGATTTAAAGAATGTTGGAGCTACGAACCAAAGGTCACTAACAAAAATGTATCAAGAACACTAGGGAAAAATCATGGAAGTCTAGATTGATGACATGCTAGTTAAATCAGTGCAAGCAGAAGATCATCTCAAATATTTGAATGAAACCTTTGACATACTTCAAAAATATAATATGAAGATTAATCCAGAGAAGTGCGCCTTCGGTGTGGCATCAGGTAAGTTTTTGGTTTTTCTTGGTTCTAACAGGGGGACTGAAGTAAATGCGGCTCAGATTAAAGAAATCAAAGAAATAGCTGACATAAAAAGGAATTACAAAGGCTAGCTGGGAGAGTAGCAGCTCTGGGAGATTCATATCTAGATCCTCAGAGAAGTGTTTCAAATTTTTCTCGCTATTGAAAAAGCAAAATCACTTTGACTGGACATATGACTGCCATCAAGCACTGAAAGATTTGAAAGTGTACCTACCAAAACTCCCTCTATTGTCGCAGCCAAGTGATACGCTCAAATTAAGCTTTAATAAATAGTGTAAAGCGGTCGATGTCAAATATAATAACCCAACAAGGTTGGGATCAAATCCCATAGGGAATAGGTGTGAAAAGGTTACTTGACTAGTGTGTTACTCGACTAAAGTCGTAATTCTATCCAGTTAACCGTAACAAGAGTATGAATTGAGTTTGGTTTTAGATAAAGGCTAATCGAAATGTTGAGAATGTAAATAATTTGATTAAAGAAACCAAGGTTGTGTCCCCATTAATGAAGTGTAATGCTATCGGTGTCAATAAGATATATTTCTAACGGAAGGTTCTTTTTTATATGAAAATGATGTCTAAGTGACTACCCAATATTTTTCAATAGTTAGGTAGTATTTCCTCTTTATGATTTTTCCAAATATAAAAGAGTTGCAATTAAGAACAATCAGTTTATGCCAAATAAAACCCACTTATTCCTAAGCGATTTTATTAAACAAGGTTTAAAGCCTTGAGTCTTTGAAATTTACTTCTACCAAATTTTACCCCACTTTCCCAAGCAAAGATAGAATTTAACGGCGCTTGTTAATGTTTGCAACCACCAACAATAAATGAAGAATGAGAAGTAAATAAATATCAACCAACCGTTATATATATATTCAATGTTAAACACTCATTAACATAACACCCATTTAGGGTCCACAACCCTAGTATTTAAAGTTAGCTACTCATACTAAAATTTGTAAACAAGAGAATATTAAATGTCATAAAGCTTACAAATGAAAGATTCTTGACCCAAAATCTTCCAAAAGAAAGGAATATTAATGCCTTGTATTGTAGCTTCAAAGTCTGACAAGATAGAGCCCACAAAACCCTAATAAATCTATTTATAGAGGGCCAAAAATAGATACAAATATCGGACCAATTTGCCCTGAAGTTGAATATGCGACCGCATTTCTATCGCATAACAGATATGCAGTCCGCATTTTTGACATGTCTATCGCAGATTGTAACCCTAGTTTTGCCTTCACCGCATTCATGGTTTGCGGTCCGCATTGTAGAAATGCGACTCCATCTTGCATCGCATTTTCTTCCTTCAGTAGACTTCATGTTTGGTTTGCAGTTACTTCTGCGGTTCGCAAACACGTTATGCAATCGCAGATGAGACCGCATTTTTGACATTGAACTTTGCCCAGGATTCTGTTTTGGTCTGCGATCTCGGTCTGAAATATGCGGTCCGCAAACAGGGTATGCAATCGCAGTTGAGACCGCATTTGTGACGTTGAACTTCGCTCAGAAGTCTGTTTTGATCTGCGATCTCGATGTGAAATCCACGGCTCGCGTGTGGGTTTTGCGGCAGCATATCCACATTTGAGATGCCTTTTTGCTCTTTTCTTGTCTTTTTCTGGCTTTCTGAACTCTTTTCTATGCTCTTAGGTCCTTAAACCTCATACACTGCAAAAATACTAAAATTACCTAAGCACAGAGGGAAATTGCATTTAAAACAAGCTAAAATATAAGCAATTAGTGTCAAAAAGTGCCAAAATTTTCCAGCACATCAACACCCCCAACTTAAACTTTTGCTTGTCCTCAAGCAACTAAGATGACACTATCCTATTATAGACTCCATCTACAAGACATGAAATAATAGTGACCATGGACGTTGTTTGTTGTTAGTATATCAAGCATGCATCTTCGAGTGTTTTACCCTTCCTGAACCATCGATATATACAAGGAAAACTAATCAACCTGTGAACTTTGAGCCTCAAACAACGTGACAAAATGCTACCCTCAGCTGAGTGCACTTACGTTTTACTCAAAAACTCAACTTTTGTTCAACCTCACAGTTCATGTGTCCTCACTAGAAAGAAAGTCCCAAAATCACAATATTTACAATGACAACAAGAAGGGACTAATTCACAAATACACTCACTCTCAGAAAAGAGTTTCAAGTGTTACAACATACCATACCATAGGCGCTCGGTTGGAGATCCCATAAGGACTTTTTTGGCTTGTAATGTAGGTTTAGGGAAGGGTCGGATAGGTATTTAGATATAAGTGACTACATCCTCCTTGAAAACTAATCACATTTTCTTTTCTTTTTGCATTTTGTTTCTTTTCAAACTCTATAGCCACATTGGCATCTAGTTCCCAATATGGAAACATCTTAAATACCTCTCTAATTTTCTTCAAGGCTCCATAATTTTATATATATA
>MCJB01044904.1:501028-544665 GCA_002018475.1 Nicotiana obtusifolia | reverse complement strand
ATAAAAGAGTTGCAATTAAGAACAATCAATTTATGCCAAATAAAACCCACTTATTCCTAAGCGATTTTATTAAATAAGGTTTAAAGCCTTGAGTCTTTGAAATTTACTTCTACCAAATTTTACCCCACTTTCCCAAGCAAAGATAGAATTTAACGGCGCTTGTTAATGTTTGCAACCACCAACAATAAATGAAGAATGAGAAGTAAATAAATATCAACCAACCGTTATATATATATTCAATGTTAAACACCCATTAACATAACACCCATTTAGGGTCCACAACCTTAGTATTTAAAGTTAGCTACTCATACTAAAATCTGAAAACAAGAGAATATTAAATGTCATAAAGCTTACAAAGTGAAAGATTCTTGACCTAAAAGCTTCCAAAAGAAAGGAATATTAATGCCTTGTATTGTAGCTTCAAAGTCTGACAAGATAGAGCCCACAAAACCCTAATAAATCTATTTATAGAGGGCCAAAAATCGAGACAAAAATCGGACCAATCTGCCCTGAAGTTGAATATGCGACCGCATTTCTGTCGCATAACAGATATGCGGTCCGCATTTTTGACATGTCTATTGCAGATTGTAACCCTAGTTTCACCTTCACCGCATTCATGGTTTGCAGTCCGCATTGTAGAAATGCGACCTCATCTTGCATCACATTTTTTTCCTTCAGTAGACTTCACGTTTGGTTTGCGGTTACTTCTGCGGCTCGCAAACACGTTATGCGATCGCAGATGAGACCGCATTTTTGACATTGAACTTTGCCCAGGATTCTATTTTGGTCTACGACTCGGTTTGAAATATGCGGTTCGCAAACAGGGTATGCGATCGCAGATGAGACCGCATTTGTGACGTTGAACTTCGCCCAGAAGTCTATTTTGATCTGCGATCTCGATGTGAAATCTGCGGCTCGCATGTGGGTTTTGTGGTAGCATATCCACATTTGCGATGCCTTTTTGCTCTTTTCTTGTCTTTTTGTGGCTTTTTGAACTCTTTTCTATGCTCTTAGGTCCTTAAACCTCATACACTGCAAAAATACTAAAATTACCTAAGTACAGAGGGAAATTTCATTTAAAACAAGCTAAAATCTAAGCAATTAATGTCAAAAAGTGCCTAAATTCTCCGGCACATCACCAAGGAATGGAGAGAGATTACTCATTTACTTAGTTGTATCTGAAGTGGCAGTAAGTGCACTGTTGGTATGAGAAAAAAAAGGTACTCAATCTCCCATTTATTATGTTAGTAAGTCTTTATTGGAAGCAAAGACATGATATCATAATCTAGAAAAATTAGCGCTAGCATTAATAATTGCATCAAGAAAGTTACGACCTTATTTTCAATGTCATCCTATTTCTGTCATAACTACTTTTTCATTACGAAATATTTTACATAATTATGAATTATCAAGGTAGATTAGCTAAATGGACAATATAACTTAGTTAATATGATATCATTTTTCAGCCACAAACTGCCATAAAGTCACATCTAGGAGTGTTTAACCAAAAAATAATTTTTGTGGTTGAAGCAAATAAAAGAATAAATTGGGTTTTTAATAATAAATTTTACCTCAATTTATCGTATATAAAATATTTGGAAATATTAGAAAGCAATATCGAGAGAATAAAGGAAAAAAAATCTTGCTGATTATAGAAAATCCATCCAATAGGGAAGAATATGATCTTCCAACAACAACGAATAGTAAAATTATATGCAATGGATAATATAGCTTTGTGAAATTCATGATGGGAGTACATATATGGTAGGGGGTTTATATAAAGTACAATATGTAGCTATTTTGCCCTACTTAATTCCTGCCCGTTACTAACATTTATTACATTGAGTACCCGTTACATGGGTAATTCCTAACAGTTATGATACTAAAAACTAAGATTATGCTGATTTCTTTCCATATTCATGGCTATTAATAAACCTTTCATATTTGTGGTCTTTAATTATCCATGTCACACTTATTTTCTCTTTTCCAGCTGTCAGCTATGGTAACTTTATAGACGATTCCGTGGGTGTTTTCCTCATGCATTCTCTAATATTCTTTCTTCATTATTGTTTCTGACTCTTGTTACTACCCAAATCTCCTACCGTAGCCGTGATGGTGCCTGACATCGCTTGCTAGGCAAGCCAACAACTAAATAATAGTAGTAATCATAATAGTGGGACTACTTAATTTCAACAGCGTGAAAATCGTAATAATATCTAAAATAACAACAATAACGTAGCTATAACCATCCCATTATCTGGTGTCAACGAGTACATGAGCACTACAGAATCTCAAAAAATGTAGCCAAATCCTCAATACAAACTGTTTGAATGATAGAACAATGATAACAAAAATAAACAAAGAGAAAATTTCAAGGTCTATGGATGGCATAGCAGCTACCTCGTAGTCTCCACAAGCTGGTACCTGTGCAGACTCTAGCAATGACCATGCCTGGAAGTACCTGGATCTGCACATAAAGTGCAAAGTATAGTATGAGTACAACCGACCCCATGTACTCAATAAGTAACAAACATAACTTCAGGTTAAAAGTAGTGACGAGCTCGAAAGAAAGTCAGTGTCCAACACCAATAACTAATAACAACACATGAAACGACAGACAGTAAGAGTAATTAACTCAAAAGATAACATGTTCAGCTCGTTTACAAGTACGAAAAATTAGACATGCTTTTCAAGTATAATAGTCAAAGCCCAATCATTCACCGAAATTACTAATACATGAATTTATCAAGGAAAGTTGTGATTCTCCCAACTTTCAATAACAAAATAAAACATTGCATTTACCATCTAGCATTAGGAATATACATCCATGTGCCTGTATGTCAAATATACATGTCAAATCAATAATATCATTCATCACGTATAATCATACTTAGTATGCTCATGGTGCCTGGTACAAGTGCCCCTCACCATCACATACACAACCACATTCAGCATTGTACGGGTACCTCGCACATATTCCCCCTCACCAAAGCACATATATAGCCATGTGCATGCGCTCACTGTGAATATCAAACTCTGAGGGGCTGATCTTTGCCCAAGCGCTAATCAAATATAAGCCAGTAATCAATTTCACATAGCCCAATTGTGGGTCCTGGTGCACGTGTGGTCCCCTAGTTAGTACCACTTAGCCCAATATGGGCCTAGCGTATGTGTCACCTCAAAATGAATATCAAATCGGCTCTATGGCCCAAGCTCATTCATCAACCGCTCAAGTCTCAGTTAACCACCTCTCACAATACTCAGTTCGACAATGTTGCATATTTTAGGCATCAACATCATGTGAGAAGTCAAAACAACAATGCATTGAGATAGAGATATCATACACGGATATAGCATCATGATTGAGAGTTTATTTACAATTAAGGTAAACAGCTCAAAATAGCAAGAGTATCCCTATCATGTCTTAAACAGATAAACACATAGTCTAGACATAATTTCTAACATGAATCATAGCTCATATAATCATACAAGTAGATAAAACATGGGTATAACAAGGCATGATGGAAAAATGAGTCTCATAGTAGTCTAGAGTCTACCCGAATCATGAATACCTAGTGCACACACACACTCACGTCACCTATCATGTGCGTCATCCCTAACACATCCCAAGTATTATAGTTCACATGGATAATTACCCTCAAACCAAGTTTAGATATGTTACATACCTCAAAATGTGGGAATCAGTACTCTAAAAATCCCTTCCTACCCGAATCGAATAACGACTCGAATGTATCCAAAACAACTCAATATCATGAATAAAAGCCATAAGAAATAAGCTCAAATAATAAAGTTATAATGTTGAATCAAAATCAAAAAGTCAACCCAAAAGTCAACCCCCAACCCGCACACCAAAACCCATCAAAACTCACAAACTCTAAATACCAATTCCAATATGAATCCAAATATATGAGTTTTTACCCAAATCCAGCCTCAAATCGACCCTCAAATCATCAATTTTCACTCTCCAAAACCATAGTAAGAAATTCCCAAGTTTCACCTTTAATTCACTTAAACTAGATGCAAAAATCTATGGATAACCAATATCTAACATCAAAATTAAGTAAACTTTGCTTACCCATTCAATTATAGTGAAAAGTCTCCCAAAAATAGCCTCTAGCCAAGCTTCACAACTCCAAATAATGAAAACTGACTAAATGCGAAATCATATAGGTTGCCCAGTAATTCGACATTTGCGGACAATATGCTGCATCTGTAGTTAATGGCTCGTAACTTCAGTCCTCATATAAGTCCCAACCTCCTGCTTCTACGGTCACCACCGACGCACCTACGCACCTGTTTCTCAGGTTACTTATCGCACGTGCGGCCTCGCTTATGCGCCAAGACTTCTGCATCTACAGTTCATTACTCCTCTAGCCAAATTCCGCTTTTGTGGCTTCTAGTCCACATCAGCGGACTCACACCTGTGGACCATCCATCGCAGGTGCAAAAGCACCAGAAATCAGAACTTCTTCAATAGTGCAACATAGTCCAAAATAATCTGAAACACATCTGAGGCCCTTGGGACCGCATCCCATCATACCACCAATCCCAAAACATTACACAAACCTGCTCGAGGCCTTAAATCACATCAAACAATATCAAAACAACAAATCGTGCCTCAATTCAAGCATAAGAAATTATTCCAAATTTCCAAATTCAAAACTTACGCCGAAGATGTCTAATAACTCGGAATGACCTCAAAATTTTCATACAAGTCCCAAATGATACAACAAACCTATTCCAACTCCCCTAACCAAAATTCGAACCCGATATCATCAAAGTCAACTCCCGGTCAAACCTATAAACCTTTCAAACCTTCAACTTTCCAACTTTCGCTAAAAAGCACCAAATCAACCTATAAACCTCTAAATCCATATCCGTACATACGCCTAAGTCCCTTATCACCATACGAAGCTAATGGAACCATCAAAACATTATTCCAGGTTTGTCTACACAAAATTCAAACTCCAGTTAACTCTTACAGCTTAAGCATCTAACCTTGGGACTAAGTATCCCAATTCAATCCAAAACTTCCCCGAAACCAACCAAACCACCACAGAAAGTCACATAACCATAAATACACATATGTAAAGCATCAAATGGAGGAGACGTGGCTAAACTACTCAAAATGATCGGCCAAGTAACTATAACTCTTATGCCACTTGTCAGCATATCACTAGTCCACGTGGCGAGTCTATTTTTTCTACCAATACAGATGGTCCCCCCACTTTCTGAATATTCTCAACTAAATATCCGAGAAGTGGAGAGTTTATTTATGGAGGGAATTTCTTTCTTCCTCTTTCCGATATTATTATGATTTGCTTCATAAGTGAAGAGACGTATGTCTCTTTCATTTAATACTCGAGACACGTGTCTTGTCGTGATTGGCTCCACAATTTGCAATAGATTTTTAGGGTTTCGGCGGTTTTGTCAGTTTGACGTGAAGGTTCCATGATGACGGTCCATGATGATGTTTTTTTTCTTATATATACTATTCTATGCGCCTTCCAAAACTTCTTCTACTCTCCTTCGTCTTTATTCAATCCTCTTTGAAACTCTCTCTTTCTCTTTCTCTTCGTGCTATTATAGTGGATGAACTCCCTTCTACTATGGCTCTAGTTAGGAGTAGAAGTAGAGGTGGTAGGCTTCGTAGCCTAGGCTCCATATCAAGCCGGGACACTTCTTCTTCTAAGAAGAATTCTTCAAAACCTTCTTCTTCCTCTAAAGCTAAGTACACAACAAATCCCAGATCTTCTTCCAAAGCCAGGGATTGAAACGAATCACTGCCTGGACCTTTAATTTTTGAAGATTGTTCCCCAGGAATTTTCTTTTATTTCTAATTGTGAGGCATAGAATAAAGAAGTTTCCTCCATAGTAGCACTTAACCTTGTTGACCGCTATCCTCCCCTCATAAAGTCTCATAAAGTCTAGTCATCTTCCTCTCATACGTAGAGAATACCATTGGAAACCTGATTTTCCAATCTCAGCCCCTAGTGTTGATGACCGAATAACCATATACCATGAAGGTTATTCGTTCATCTACACCTATCCTTTTACTTTAGGATTTAAACCTCCAATTGAACCAAGATTCTGGAGTTCTATCATTATTTCAATGTTTTCCATGGGTAAATAGGCCCGATAATGTGGAGGGTGCTAGCATGCCTTCGTTACTTGTCGGGCTTAGTTTTCACCCATTTCACTTTTCACCTCCATATATATTCCTCGAAACTATTTTGCACAAGTGTTTTCACACTCGCGGCAAGGAGTAGGAACATCTTAGTTGGTCCTGAAGATGATCATGATAGAGACTGATATGCTCAGTTCCTTGATGTCCCAACTCGTGCTTTGGTGGGAGAAGAGAATATGCCTTTTCCGAAAAAGTGGAATTTTGCATGTAAGAATTTTCCTTTATTTTTGCATTCCACTTTCTCTCTTAGAATACTAACCTTCTTGCTTGTGTTTTCTTCTTTTCCAGCAATCATAGAAGTTTTTGATGAGTTTCCTGACTTCTGTGGTTGATTTAAGCAAATGTTGTTCGATGCTCCTTTGGAACAAAGAACTTGAAAATTCAAAACCCACGGTATGTTACTTTATTTTACCGTGAATTTTTTATGCTTATTTTAACATCCTTTTTGATTTATAGAATTTGCAATCTATGGAGTTCGTCCCTCTATCACTCTCGCAGTTAGACTTGATGTTAAAACTACTCAATATTGGATTTTGAATGTGTCCTCTTCGAAGAGAAAGAATAAAGAACCCCTCGTCTCCGATGAAGAGGAAGAAGAAGAAGTTTCCTTAGCGAAGAGGCCTCAATTTAGGAGGCAAGTCGTTTCGGATGATGAATCCAACATCCTTCCAAAACCAGCCTTCAGACTCCGTGTCTTTTCACTTGGTTGATGAGCCTGAAGATGTTCCTCTAGAAATTTTGGAGGAGGAAGATGCAGAGCCTGCTTCGAACCCCCCTTCAAGCCCTATGAAAAGACTCTTTGCTCAAGGATTTGAGGGTGAAGAGGAAGAATTTGGCTTCGCTTCTGAAGAACCACCTCTGGCCACTCTCCCTATAAGTCATGTTGCTCCTGCTACAACTCTTGCTGCTATCCCTCAAGGTGAAGCCGGTCCTTCCACATGGGGCAGTATGAAACAAGTTACAATTGAAGTCCCCGAGGTATAAAATTGCTGAAGAAACCTCACCGGGCTATGGTTTGGTTGAAACCTCTTATTGGCCCCCTAGAGAGGAAAAAGCTTGACTCCTGCTCCTCCATTACTCTGTTGAATGATGTGATTTATTCTGCTCTCAAGGTATGTCTTTCCTCTCTTAATTCTTTCATTTCTTCCACCCTTAGGTCTATAACACCTTTCCCCTCTCCTTTTTGTAGATCAACTTAACAGGTATAGAGCTAATGAGGAAATTGGCATGGACCGAGCAGCAAGTTGTGGAGTTGGGTATGAAATATATTAACTGGAAAAGGAAATTTGAGATCCTTCAGCTAGAGAAGGATGTCTTAGCCGGTGATAAAGAGACTTTGGAGTAACATCTTAGGCTCACTACTTCAGAGTTAGCAATGACAAAGGCTTCAGCTAATCAGGCAGAGAAGGAAAAAGCTAAGATAGAGGCCACTTTTGCTGAGCAACATTCAAGAGCCACTGAGGAGATTCGAAGTTTGAAAGAACTTCTAAACAAAAAAAAATGTACGTGGGTGATCTGGTCCAAGCATTGGCTCAAGCTCAAATAGACATCTGCCCTCCTCCAACAGAGTTAAATTCCTTGAAACTACATTGGAACATTTGAACGTTTCATATGATGTTTCCAAAACTAAGAGAAACGAATTGAGGGCTGAAGTTGAACAACTGGATAAAGACTACGAGGCTCTGGAGGACAAACTAACTCTAGATGTGAGTTGGGCCTTCCTGAACACTCGTCTTGAGACTTTGTCTGAGGCTAGCCTAGAGGACTTTGATATTGAAGCTGAGATTGCTAGGGCTAAAGAAGCAATTGAGACTACTCAGCAACTTCAAAGTTTTTCTACATCCAAGGATGAAAGCTCCAAGGGTGATTTAAGCAAAGATGGTTTAGAAGCTAATCCTACTCTCCTTAGTTTTCTTTTTCGACAGTTTTCTTAGATGTTCTTGGATATTTTTGGATGTTTTTTTTTGTTTTTTGGAAACTTTTATCAACATCAATGTTAACTTTCAGCATGTTTCAGATATGCTTTTGCTCTTTAATGTTCGAGCCTTTTTCACATTATCTAAGTAGAATGAGTGCATTAATATGCCGTGACTAAATACACACAGTCTTACTTATAAAAGAGGACCCTTTTATGCAATCGACACTAATGAAGATGACATCTCATCTTTATATTGGTGTAAAAATATGAAATATGAAGTAACTTGAAGAAGTTTTATGTGAACTTTTAAAGCAAATATTCATATACTTTCATAACTGCTTCTTGTAGCAGGTTTACAAGTATGGGCATATTTATCCCGTGGCTATTTTTGTAGCCTTGACCTAATAGCTCTTGGGAGTTTTCAGTTGAATCTTCAAATCTTCACTTCCCAATCAATCTTTGAGCTTGAAAAATATTTTCCTTCAAAGAGTCCTAAGTTTTCTTTGAGAATTTCTTGAGATGTGCTTCTTCCACATGTTCCCATATGTATAGTCCCCCCAATCTTTGATCTTTTGAAGTATGAAAACTTGAACACGGGATCAACTTCCCACCATGGTCCTTTTCCTTGAAAAGAAAATACACACTGGATATCAGGGGTAACCTCATAGATGATGACTGCTGAACCCTTCCCCATTAGAGTTTTTGTAACCTTAACCGACAATAATTAAGTATTTTGCGTGTCTTTTGGATCTAATATCCTCATCTAGTTTGGATTATCTTTTTCCCTATTATCTAGAAAAGTTAGTCAAAATTATATGAACAAATAAATAATGAACTTTGAAATACCTGACCGTGAGTACTTGCTCAAAAGTAGTATTTCTTCCGATGCATTGCATTTTAATTGGAAGGTAACTGTGACGACGCGATAGGTTATTTTGAGCACTAGCCCTAATTTCCATGTTTCGAGACCTCTATTAGCTCCATTTAATATTTCTCGATTTGCATGCGCAATCCATGGCTTTATCGGTATTTTGACAATCCCTGTGTGTCCGTATCGTGATATTAGATTTGGGCGTATGCCCGAAATTGAATTCGGAAGTCCCTAAATTGATTTGACTTGTTTGGACGAAAGCTGGTAATTTGAAGGTTTGGAATTTCTTAGGTTAGATCGTAGGTTGACTTCTTGTCTATTGGGTTCGAATTTTGATTTTGGGACTTGGTACAAGTCCGTTCTGCTATTTGAAACTTGTCTGCAAAATTTGGTACAATTCGGAGTTGATTTCATATGATTCGGATGTTTTGTGATGATTTGATCGCGCGAGCGAGTTCGTATGATGTTATTACACTTGTGCTCATGTTTGGTTTGGAGCCCGAGGGCTCGGGTGAGTTTCGAATGTGTTGTGGATGAGTTTGCATGGTTTGAAGTCTGCTGGTTTCTGGTGTTCAGTTGTAGATCTCACATTTGCAAGGTTTAGCTCGTAATTGCGAGCCTCAAGTTTACATACAAAAGTTCGCATTTGCGAGCAGGGCCTGAGATTGGGTAACCTCGCATTTGCGAGGAAATAGTTCTCATATGATCTATTTTGTGAGCATTTGGTCGCATTTGCGACGCCTGGCAAAACTAGTACATCTTTGCAATTTCGAAGAATTTGGCCGCATTTGCGAAGGTAGGATTTTCGCATTTGCGATATCTAGGCTTCTAATGCACAGTTCACATTTGTGAATTGCGCTTCTCATTTGTGATGGTTGGAATTGTGAACAAGACATCACAATTGCAATATCTGCAACTGACTAAAAGATGGGAAAATCAGGACTTAGCTCATTTTACACAATTTCTCAACCTTAAACACTCTAGAGGCGATTTTTCAAGAGACGTTCTTCCCTTCCCAAAATCATTGGTAAGCAACTCTAATCAACTTACTTTTAATTCCCCATTAATTTTCATAAGATTTCTTTTTTTCAACATAAAATTTAGGATTTCCAAGGAAGAAATTAGGGATTTGGGTAGAAATTGGGGATTTTTTAAATTTGAGGTTTAGACCTCAAACTGAGGTTGGATTTCAAAACAAATCACATAACCGAGCTCGGGGGAGAAGGGTAATTGGGTTTTTTTTCGGATCTCCGGGTTTGACCAAGCGAACCTAGGGTTAACTTTTGTTGACTTTTTCAAAAATGATCAGGATTGAACCTCTTTCATTAATGGATAGCTTCTAAAGCTTATTTTGAATCGTTTGATCGATACTTTGCTAGATTAGGTTGGTTTGGAGGCTTATTCTAAAGGTAAGGCTGTGGTTGATTGATTTATTTTGTTGTGGAGTGAGATAAGTGTTGTGGTTAACCTTGACTTGAGGTATTAGGACTTTTTGGTCTATTTGCTATATGTATTATGTGTGGGGATGACGTATACGTGAGGTGACAAGAATATATGCGTTGTGGGTTAAAGCATGCGGGTGAAAATTGTTTCTTTGTATTATATTATTTCATTGACTATGTTCCCAATGCTTAGGTTAGAATATTATTTTTTTAATTATTCGCCTCATATTTATTGTTTATTTGATAATGTTGGAAATTTTGAAAGTTGAGTTTGTTATCTTGGCACTATTATTTAAGTGAAATTGCTTCCCGCCTTGCATTTGTTATTTGGATTTGTATTGTTTCTTGGTGGGGAAGAGCGAAAAGCACGAAGGGTGTTGTCGTGCCTTAGTTGCATTCATTATCATACATTGAGAGGTTGTGAGGATAAAAGCACGAATGGTGATTCTGTGCCAGAGAGTAAAAGCACGAAAGATGATGTTGTGCCATTTTATTTATGATAATACATGGTGAGGACGAGAGTAAAAGTATGAATGGTGATGTCGTGCCATCTTTATTTCATCGCCTTATTTGATTCCCGGATTTGTAATTTACTTGGTTATGTTGTTGCTTATTTCGGAAGATTTTATTTGGTGATTTCGTACTTGACGATCTTATGATATTTCCCCTTTCGCATGTCCCCTCCCAATTAATATTTTATTTTTCTACTAGTTATTTTATTTCTTTATATATATATCCGTACAGGTTATGTAGGTGTCTTGTCATAGCCTCGTCACTACCTCGTCTAGGTTAGGCTTGACACTTACGAAGTACATTGGATCGGTTGTACTCATGCTACACTTCTGCACTTCTTGTGCAGATAATGATGTTGGTCCCAGCGGTGTCTTGTGGTGTTCTGCTAGGATTTAGCCACATTTAGAGACTTGAGCCATAGATGCACAGTGTCCGCAGACTTGAAATGCCCTACTTCCTCTATTTTACTGTTTACCTAGTCTCAGACGGTTGTACCTTGTTTTAGACCTTATATGTAGTATTCTAGATGCTCATGTATTCGTGACTCCGGATTCTGAGGGATGTTTAGATATCGTCATGTGTTTATTATTATACCATTTCAAACTATTTTGATTTGTTTCTATTAATGTCTTATTTTGAATTGTTAAAACTCGTTAAATAATCTAGCTAACATTGGCTTGCCTAGAAAGTGAAATATTAGGTGCCATCACGGTCCCGAGGGTGGGATTTTGGGTCGTGACAAGTTGGTATCAGTGCACTAGGTTGCTTAGGTCTCACGTTTCATGACCAAACTTTGTAGAGTCTGGAGGATCAGTATGGAGACGTCTGTACTTATCTTTTAGAGGCTATGGAGCTTTAGAAAAATATCACTTCTTTCTTTCTCTATCGTGTGATTTTATTCTATCACTGAAGTTTGAATCATTCCATTCTTGTTCTCTCATAGATAGTGAGAACACGCACAACATCTACAACGGATCAGGAGCCGAAGCCCCAAGTTGTTGCAACTTCCAGGGGTAGAGGCCGGGGTCGAGGTCAAGCTAGAGGCAAAGGCAGAGGCAGAGCTTAGCTTAGAGTATATTCAGAAGCACCTATTTCGAAGCCTCAGATCGAGCAAGGGGAGGATGTTCCTGTTCGTATCGTGCCAGTTGGACCAAGTCAAGTCCCGGAGGGGTTTATTGCTACCCCTGTACATCAGGAAGCTCTAGTATGATTGGTGGGCCTCATGGAGAGTGTGGTCCATACCGGTGCATTTTCGGTTGCACCAGTTGTATCTCAAGCTAGGGGAGGCGCACAGACTCCTGCTACTCACACTCTCCCATATATTAGAGTCCAGCAGTTCTGCCAGTTGGGGTAGTTCAGCCTATTGTTGCTACACAGACCGGGGAGAGGCCCGCGATGTCTTCTAAGAGACTAACAAGGTTGGATAGTTTCACAAAGCTCTTCTCTATTCGCTTCAATGGTGCACCTTTTGAGGACCCACAAGATTATTTAGACCATTGCTACGAGGTGTTTCGCAACATGGGTATTGTTGAGTCCAATGAAGTAGACTTTGCATTGCTTTATATGACCGGTTCTCTAAGAGGTGGTGGCAAGATTATGAGCGGGGTAGCTCAGCAGGTTCGCCACCCCTCACTTGGGATCAGTTTTCGTAGTTTCTTTTAGAGACGTTTATTCCTTTCACTTTGAGGGAGGAGTATCGCAGGCAGTTTGAGCACCTTTAGTAGGGTAGCATGAGTGTTACCCAGCACGAGACACGATTTGTGGATTTAGCTTGCCATGCAGTTATCTTACTCCCTACTGAGAGGGAAAGTGAGGAGATTCATTGATGGACTTACATTCAGTATCAGGCTGCAGATGGCCAGGAGATCGGAGATGATATTTCTTCCAGAGGGACGTAGAGATTGCTTGACCGATCAAGATGGTTCGAAGTCAGGATAGGAAAGCGGTTTCTAAGTAGAGACCTCCTCATTTGGTGGTTTCATTGGTGCCTCATATGGAGGCAGGGGTTCATTTGGTAGAGGCTATCCTCCCAGGCAGATTCAGTAAGCGCTTCAGGCATCCCACCGTGCTTCGAGTCATCGTGGTTCTTATGGGTCTTATCTTGAGCAGTTAGCCTACAGCGCACCTTCAGCTCTTATTAGCGTATCTTCGATCCAGAGCTATCAGGTGGTTATCCAGGTCGATAGGGCTAGTTGTAGAGTCAGAAGTCATAGCAGCCGAGGGCTTGTTATACTTGTGGAGATCTGAGGCACATCGCGAGATTCTGCCCTCGGTCACAGGGCGGCATGCCACAGCAAGGTTCTCGTGCCATGGTTCCGGCGCCGGTTGCTCCACCACTCGCTCAGCCGGCTCGAGGCGGGGTCAGGCTGCTAGAGGTAGAGGTCAAGCCATTAGAGGCGGAGGTCTAGCTATTAAAGGTGGAGGCCAGCTAGCTAGAGGTCATCTAAGAGGTGGAGGCCAGCTAGCTAGAGGTCTAGCAAGACTTGAGGTAGAGTCATCTAACGCTGTCATCACAGGTATTGTTCCAGTTTGCTATAGAGATGCCTCAGTTCTATTTGATCCGGGCTCTACTTATTCCTATATCTCATCCTATTTTGCTTCATATCTCGTTATGCCTTGTGATTCTTTGAGTGCTCTTGTCTATATGGCCACGCCTGTGGGAGATTCTATTATTGTAAATCATGTTTATCACTCGTGTGTGGTTTTTATCGGGAGCCTTGAGACTTGTGTAGATCTTCTACTTTTTGATATGGTGAACTTTGATGCTATTTTGGGCATGGAATGGTTGTCACCTTATCATGCCATTTTGGACTGTCACGCCAAGATGGTGACTTAGCCATACCAAGGTTCCCTCGATTAGAGTGGATAGGGATGCCTAGCCATTCTACTAGCAGGGTTATTTCTTATGTGAAGGCTCGGAATAGGGACGAGAAGGGATGTCAAGCATATTTAGCCTATATCCTTTATCCTAGTGCGGAGGTTCTTTCCATGGATTCAGTACCAGTAATACGTGAGTTTCCGGAGGTATTTCCTGTAGATCTATCGGGGATGCGACCCAACATAGATATTGACTTCTGTATTAACTTGGCCCCCGGCACTCAACTTATTTCTATTCCACCATACCGTATAGCCCCAGTTGAGTTGAAGGAACTGAAGGAGCAGTTGCAGGATTTGCTTGATAAGGGATTCATTGGGCCTAGCGTCTCGCAGTGGGGTGCACCAGTGTTGTTTGTGAGAAAGAAGGATTGTTCGATGAGGATGTGCATACATTATCGGCAGTTGCACAAAGTCACTACCAAGAACAAGTGTGCTTTCCGAGGATTGATGACTTATTTGATCAGCTCCAGGGTGCCAAAGTATTTTCTAAGATTGATTTAAGTCTAGCTGCCATCAGTTGAAGATTTGGGCATCGGATGTCCCTAAGACAACTTTCGGACTCGGTATGGTCATTATGAGTTCCTAGTGATGTCATTTGTCCTAACAAATGCCCCAGCAACATTTGTGGATTTGATGAACCGGGTATTCAAACCCTATTTGGATTCTTTTGTGACCGTCTTCATTTATGATATTTTGGTTTACTCCCGCATTAGGGAGGATTATGAGCATCATCTTCGGAGTGTACTTTAGACCTTGAGAGATAGTTTGTTATATGCCAAGTTTTCAAAGTACGAGTTTTGGTTGGATTCGGTTGCCTTTTTGGAGAATGTTGTATCTTTTGAGGGCATTAAGGTGGATCCTAAGATGAGGCAGTTCAAAACTAGCCTAGACCTACATCAGCTAAAGAGATTCGGATCTTCTTGGGTTTGGCGGGTTATTATTGCCAGTTCGTGGAGGGGTTTTCATCTATCTTAGCCCCATTGACTAGATTGACTCAGAAGGGTGTTCCATTTAGGTGGTCTGATAAGTGTGAGTTGAGCTTTCAGAAGCTTAAGACAGATTTAGCTACAACTCCAGTGTCGGTGTTGCCTATGGGTTCGAGGTCTTGTACTGTATGTTGTGATGCGTCATGTGTTGGACTTCGTGCAGTATTGATGCAAGATAGTAGGGTGATTGCCTACGTGTCTCGGCAGTTTAAGGTTCATGAGAAGAATTATCCTATTCATGACTTAGAGTTGGCAGCTATTATTCATGCATTGAAGATTTGGAGGCATTATCTCTACGGCCCGTCGTGTGAGGTATTCACAAATCACTAGAGTCTACAGCACTTGTTTAAGCAAAAGGATCAAAATTTGAGGAAGCAGAGGTAGTTAGAGCTATTAAAAAACTAAGATATCACCATTTTGTATCATCCTAGGAAGGCCAATGTGGTGGCCAGTGCCTGGAGTAGAAAGGCTGCGAGTATGGGTAGTATTGCATATATTCCAGTTAGTGAGAGACCGCTAGCATTAGATATCTAGGCTTTGGGCAATCAGTTCGTGAGGTTAGATGTTTCGGAGCCTAGCCGGGTTCTTTCTTGTGTGGTTTCTCGGTCTTCTTTGTATGATATCATCAGAGAGCGTCTGTGTACGACCCCCATTTGCTTGTCCTTAAGGACACGGTGCAGCATGGTGGTGCCAAGGATATTTCTATTGTAGATAATGGGGTGTTGCGGATGTAGGGTCGGATTTATGTGCCCAAGGTGGATGGATTGCGTGAGTTGATTCTTGAGTAGGCCCATAGTTCATGGTATACCATTCATCCCAGTGCCGCCAAGATGTATCAGGATTTGAGGCAGCATTATTGGTGGAGAAGAATGATGAAAGATATAGTAGAGTATGTGGCTCGGTGTTTGAACTGCCAGCAGGTGAAGTACGAGCATCAGAGGCCTGGCTTTTGGAGATAGAATATTGAAGACATGTACGAAGGTGCTAAGACTGGAGTGAGGACAGTGGGAGGGGACTCGGATCACTTCCCAGTTGTGATGGGGTTGCATCAGGGGTCAGCCCTCAACCCATTTCTGTTTTCCCTTGCGATCGATGCGCTGATGCGTCACATTCAAGGGGAGATGTCGTGGTGCATGTTGTTTGCAGATGACATTGTACTAATTGACGAGACGCATTGTGGTGTCAACAAGAGGTTAGAGGATTGGAGATAGACTTTGGAGTCTAAAGGTTTCAAGTTGAGCAGGACCAAAATAGAATACTTGGAGTGCATGTTCAGTGGCACGACTCAAGAAGAGGACGAAGATGTGAGGCTTGATTTAAAAGTCATTCCTAAGAGAGAAAGTTTCAAGTACCTTGGGTCTATTATAAAAGGGAATGGGGATAATGATGAGGATGTCACACATCGTATTGGGCGAGATGGATGACATGGAGGCTCGCTTCTGGTGTTTTGTGTGATAAGAATGAACCACCAAAACGTAAAGGTAAGTTCTATAGAGCGGTGGTCAGACCGACTATGCTATATGGGGCGGAGTGTTGGTCGGTCAAGACATCCCATGTCCAGAAGATGAAGGTGGCAGAGGTGAGGATGTTGAGGTGGATGTGCGGCATACCAGGTTAGATAAAATTAGAAATGAAGTTATTCGGGACAAAGTGGGTGTGGCTCCTTTGGAGGACAAGATGCGGGAGGCGATACTTATATTGTTCAGGCATGTGAATAGGAGAGGCACTGATGCTTCAGTGAGGATGTGTGAGATGCTAGCATGGAAGGGCCAACGGAGCGGTAGACGCAAGCCAAAGAAGTTTTAGGGAGAGGTGATTAGTTATGATATGGCGTTGCTCCAACTCACTAAGGACATGACCATGGATAGGAAGGTGTAGAGGTTGAGAATTAAGGTAAAGGTTTAGGTGGTCCAGTGTTTTCCTTGTTTGTAGCAGTCACTTGGTGCCTTGCGTGTTTTTTTTGTACCCCAAGTCTTCTATTACTACTTGTTGTTGGCTTTTTTTTTGGTTTTCTGATTGCATTACCTTTTGCTAGTTTCATATTTTTGCTTTGGTTGTCACATTGGTTTGCTTGTTATTGGCCACCCTCCCCTTCCTGAGCCGAAGGTCTTCCAAAAATAGCCTCCCTGCCTTTTTAAAGGCAGGGGTAAGGTCCGCGTACACTTTACCCTCCACAGACACCACTTGTGGGACAACACTAGGTATGTTTTTGTTGTTGTTTTTGTTCTTCTTCTTCACAGCATGCCAATGTCTATTAGGCACACAGTTCATATCGCATTTCTGGAGAGCTGTGGAAAGGGAGTTAGGTACACGGGTTGATTTTAGTACAGCATTTCACCCCCAGATAGATGGGCAGTCCGAGCGCACCATTCAGATCTTGGAGGATATGCTACACGCCTATGTTATGGATTTCGAGGGTTCATGGGATCAGTTCTTATCGCTTGCGGAGTTTGCTACAATAACAGCTATCAATCAAGTAAGCAGATGGCTCCTTATGAGGCCTTATATGGGAGGAGGTGTCATTCTCCAATTGGTTGGTTTGAGCTGGGAGAGGCTTGGTTGTTTGGTTCAGGATACCTTGGAGAAAGTCAAGTTGATTTAGGATTGGCTGCATACAGCCCATTCTATGCAGAAGATTTACGCTGATCGGAGGGCTCATGACGTAGCATTCATGGTGGGAGAGAGGGTATTGCTACGAGTTTCACCCATGATGAGTGCAATGAGGTTTGGGAAGAAGGTCAAGTTGAGCCCTAAGTATATCGGTCCCTTTGAGATCCTTGAGAGAGTTGGTGAGGTGGCTTACAGACTTACATTGCCACCTCGCTTATCGGCAGTTCACCCGGTGTTCCATGTTTTCATGCTCCAGAAATATCACGGTGATCCGTCCCATGTATTAGATTTCAGCTCAATCTAATTAGACAAGTATTTGACTTATAAGGAGGAGGAGGTGGTTGTTATAGCACGATAGGTCCAGAAGTTAAGGTCTAAGAGTTATCATTATGTTAGAGTGCAGTGGAGAAGTCAGTCGATCGAGGCAGCTACGTGGAAGCCCGAGTACGATATGCGAAGTAGATGCCCCAAACTTTTAACCAGTTCAGGTACTTTTCTATGTCCGTTCGAGGATGGACGTTTCTTTTAGAGGTGGAGAATATGACGACCCCATAGGTCGTTTTGAGTACTACCTCTTATTTTCGTGTTTTGATACCTTTATTAGCTCCATTTAATGTTTCTTGATTTTCTTGCCCAGTCCGTGTCTTTGTCCGGAAAGGTCTTTATGTGAAAATCTGAAGAAAACATGATTTTTGGCTTTAAAAATAAATTGAGTTGGCTACGGTCAATATTTTGTGTAAACGACACCGGATCGGTATCTTGACGATCCTTGTGGGTCCGTATCATGATTTTGTACTTGGACGCATGCCCGAATCCCTAACTTGATTTGACCTATTTTGCCGAAAGCTAGTAATTTGAAGATTTGGAATTTCTTAGGTTTGACTGTAGGTTGACTTCTAGGCTATCATGTTTGGATTTTGATTTTGGACTTGGTATAGGTCCGTTCTACTATTTGAAACTTGTCTGCAAAATTTGATGCAATTCGGAGTTGATTTGATATATTCAGACGTTTAGTTGTGATTCTAGTTGTTCTTGAGTTCCCTTTGAAATTTCATTTGTTTTGAGGGTTGATTTGTAGTTTTAGATCTCTTTTGATGACATGCTCGCGCGAGTGAGCTCGTATGATGTTATTACAATTGTGCACATGTTTTGTTTGGAGCCCGAGGGGCTCGAGTGAGTTTCGGACGCGTTTCGGATAAGTTTGCATGGTTTAAAGTCTACCGAATTTTGGTGCTCAGTTGCAGATCTTGCATTTACAAGGTCTGGCTCACAATTGCGAGCCTTGCTTTTGCAGACAAAAGTTCGCATTTGCGAGCAGAGCCTGGGATTGGGTAACCTCGCATTTGAGAGGAAATAGTTCGCATTTGCGAATGTCTAGGATCGCTTTTGCAAGCATTTGGTAAAATTTGCGACGACTGGACAAAATAGAACATCTTCGCAATTGCGAAGAATTTGCCCGCATTTGCGGAGCTAGGACTTTTGCATTTGTGATCATTGTTGTCGCATCTGCGACATTAGGGCTTCTGATATATTGTTTGAATTTGCGACATGTGCTTCGCATTTGCGATGATCGCAATTGCGAACAAGACATCGCAATTGCGACATCTGCAGCTGGGTAAAAGATGGAAATATTGGGACTTAGCTAATTTTACACCGTTTCTCAACCCTAAACACTCTAGAGGTGATTTTTCAAGAGTTGTTTCTTCCCAAAATCATTGGTAAGCAACTCTGATCCACTTTCTTTCAATTCCCTATTGCTTTTCGTAAGATTTCAACATTAGATTTAGGATTTCCATGGTAGAAATTATAGATTCGGGTAGAAATTGGGGATTTTTTAAAATTGAGGTTTAGATATCAATTTGAGGTCTAATCCTCAGGACTTAGCAATTGTGAACATCTGCAGCTGGGTAAAAGATGGAAAAATTGGGACTTAGCTCATTTTACACCATTTCTCAATCCTAAACACTCTAGAAGCGATTTTTCAGGAGACTTTTTTTCCCAAAATCATTGGTAAACAACTATTATCCACTTTCTTACAATTCCCCATTACTTTTCATAAGATTTCAGCATTAAATTCAAGATTTTCATGGTAGAAATAGGGATTTGGGTAGAAATTGGGGATTTTGTAAAATTGAGGTTTAGATCTCAAATTGAGGTTGGATTTCAAAATAAATCACATAACTGGGCTCGGGGTTGAATGGGTAATCGGGTTTTGATCCAAATCTCGGGTTTTGACCAAGCGAGCCCGGGGTTGACTTTTTCAAAAATGATCAAAATTGAACCTCTCTCATTAATGGGTAGTTTCTAAAGCTTATTTTGAATTGTTTGATCAATAATTTGCTAGATTTGGTTGGATTGGAGTCTTATTCAAAAAGCAAGGTCGTGGTTGATTGATTGATTTGGTTGCGGAGTGAGGTAAGTGTCGTGGTTAACCTTGACTTGTGGGATTAGACTTGTTAGTCTATTTGCTACGTGTATTATGTGTGGGGACGACGTATATTTGAGGTGACAAGTATATATGCGTTGTCATGGGGTTAAAGCATGGGGGTGAAAACCGTTTCTTTGTATTATATTGTTTCATTGACTATGTTCTCCATGCATAGGTTAGAATATTACTTTTTAATTATTCGCCTCATATTTATTGTTTATTATAATATGTTGGGAATTTTGAAAGTTGATTTTGTTATCTTGGCACTATAAATAAAGTGAAATTTCTTCCCGCCTTGCATTTGTTATTTGGATTTGTATTGTTGCTTGATGTGGAAGAGTGAAAAGCAAGAAGGGTGTTGCCGTGCCTTATCTTCATTATCATATATTGAGAAGTTGTGAGGAGTAAAGCAAGAAGAGTGAAACTGTGCCAGAGAGTAAAAGTACGAATAGTGATGTCATGCCATTTGATTTATGATATTACACGATGAGGATGAGAGTAAAAGCACGAAGAATGATTTCGTGCCATCTTTATTTCATTGCCTTATTTGATTCTCGCATTTGCAATTTACTTGGTTACATTGTTGGTTATTTCGGAAGATGTTATTTGGTGATTTCATACTTGTTGGTCTTATGATATTTCTCCATTCGTATGTCCCCTCCCAGTTAATATTTTATTGTTCTACTTGTTATTTTATTGCTTTATACACACACACACACACACATCTGTACAGGATTTTACGTAGGTGTCTTGTCATAGCCTTGTCACTACCTCGTCGAGGTTAGGCTCGACACTTACGAAGTACATTAGATCGGTTGTACTCATGCTACACTTCTGCACTTCTTGTGTAGATAATGATGTTAGTCCCAGCGGTGTCTTGTGGTGTTCTGCTAGGATTTAGCCACATTTAGAGACTTGAGTCATAGATACAGTGTCCGCAGCCTGAAGTCCCCTTCTTTCTCCATTTTACTGTTTACCTAGTCTCAGACAGTTGTACTTTGTTTCAGACCATACATGTAGTACTCTAGATGCTCATATATTCGTAACTCCGGATTCTGGGAGATGTTTAGAAATCATCATGTGTTTATTATTATACCATTTCAAACTATTTCAATTTATTTTTATTATTTTTTTATTTTGAATTGTTAAAACTGGTTAAATAATCTAGCTAACATTGGCTTGCCTAGCAAGTGAAATGTTAGGCGCCATCACGGTTCCGAGGGTGGGATTTCAGGTCATGACAGTAATACTTTCCCGTCCATGGTCTCCAACTCCTATGCTCCTTTTTCCAGCAATGCCTCGAACTCGATGTGATCCCTCCTAATTCAGACCTAATTTCCCTGTATTTACCACTTGTGTTGACTTAAGCACCTTTTGAGGATGAAGTCCCCCATCTTGAAGTATCGAAGGTTTGCTCTTCCGTTATAATATCGCTCTATCCTTTGCTTTTGCGCCGCCATCTGTATTGAAGCTATTTCCCTTCGTTCTTCTGCCAAATCCAAAATTTTACAATGTTCTTTCTCATTGGACAGCTCATTTGCATGTTCAAACTTCAGGCTCGGTTCCCCTATTTTCACCAAAATTAGTGCCTCAGTACCATAAACAACTGAAAATGGAGTTTTCCTCGGGCTTATTTCTGCTATTGTTCTGTAGGCCCATAATACCCCAGGTAGCACCTCAAGCCACCTGCCTTTTGAAACTTCCAAATGTTTCTTCATATTGTTGACACTAATTTAATTTGTTGAGTCCGCTTGTCCATTAGCTATAGGATGATATGGTGCTGATGTAATCCTTTCGATTTTACATCCTTTGAGAAAATTAGTGACCTTTGCTCCCCACGAATTGAGGTCCATTACCACATACAATTTCCCCTAGAACCCCGAATCGACATATTATATTCGTCAAATTGAAGTCGATAACTTCCTTTTCTCATACATGTTTGAAGGCACCTGCTTCCACCCACTAAGAAAAATAATCAGTTAGAATTAATAAAAACCATACCTTTCCTAGTGCTTGTGGCAGAGGACCTATGATATTCATTCCCGACTTCATAAATGGCCACGGTGCGATAACCGAATGAAGCAATTCTGTCGGTTGATACATATTATTTGGATACTGTTGGCATTATTGCACCTTCTTACGAAGTTTTCCGCCTCATCATCAAATTTTTGACTAGTAATACCCTGCTCTTATTAGTGTTTTCACTAGTGACCTTCCTCCATCGTGATTCCCATAATGTCTTTCATGTACCTCTCGCATCACATATTCAATTTGTGATGGTCCAAGGCATCAAGCTAAAGGTCCACCAAATATTTTTTGATAGAAATTACCTTCTATCAAACAATATCGAGCTGCTTGCATTCGCAACCATTGGGATCATTTTTTATCCTCAGGTAGTATTCCATACTGCAAATAATTCACGAATTCAACTCTCCAATGACAATAATTTTATTTGTCGACTCTGCTTGTCTATTAGCTACTAAATGATATGGTGCTGACGTAATCCTTTTGAATTTCCATCCTTTGAGGAAATCAGTGACATTTACTCCCACGAATTGAGGTCCATTATCACATATAATTTCCCTTGGAACCTCAAATCTACATATTATATGTCTCCAGATGAAGTTGATAACTTCCTTTTCTCGTACCTATTTGACGGCACATGCTTCCACCCACTAAGTAAAATAATTAATTAAATTAATAAAAGTCGTACCTTTCCTGGTGCTTGCGGCAGAAGATCTACGATATCCATTCCCCACTTCATAAATGCTCACGGTGCGATAATCGAATGAATAAATTCAACCGGTTGATGCATATTATTTGCATACCATTTTAATTTATCGCACCTTCTTACGAAGTTTTCCGCCTCATCTTCCATTTTTGGCCAGTAATGCCCTGCTCTTATTAGTATTTTCGCTATTGACCTTCCACCAGCGTGATTTTCACAATGTCCTTCATGTAGCTCTCGCATCGTGTATCCAGTTTGTGAAGGAATGCGTCGAGCTAAAGGTCCACCAAACATTTTTCGTTACAAATTACCTTCTATCAAACAGTATCGAGTTACTTGCATTTGCAACTGTTGGATTTTTTTATCCTCGGGTAATATTACATACGGCAAATAATTCACGAATTCATTTATCCAATCCCACGTTAAATTATAAAATTTACCTCGTTGTCTTGATCGAGCCTGAGTGGAATAAATGCACCACGATTGCATTTTTGTATTTGACACATCAACTACTGATCTTAAATTTGCTAATGCATCAGCCTCCACATTCTCCTCTCTTGGAATTTAAATAGCTTTCCAAACTCGAAACTGATGCAATAATTCTCATATTTTTTCCAAGTATTGTTGCATTCGTGTTTCTCTAGCCACGTAATTCCCTTGCATTTGATATACCAAAAGTTAAGAATCGCAACTGATTTCAGTTGATCAATTCTCATCTCTTTTGCAAGCTGCAAACTTGCAATCACCGCCTCATATTCGGCTACATTATTAGTTATAAGGTAGCATTTTATTGCTTGCCTAATAATTTCTCCTGAAGGTGATCTTAAAACAATATCCAAACCTACTCCTTTTACATTTGAGGACCCATCAGTATATAATATCCAATTCCCAAAATTAGATCCGGTAAACGCCCGTACCTCCTTCTCAGCTTCATGAAGGAAGCTCGAACTGAAATCTGCTAGTACCTGTGGCTTTATGGCTGTTCGTGGATGATAAATAATATTATATTCACTAAGTTCTATTGCCCATTTAGCTAGTCTTCCTGATTATTCTTTATGTAAAATATTATGTAATGAAAAAGTAGTTACGACAGAAATAGGATGACATTGAAAATAGGGTCATAACTTTCTTGATGCCATTATTAATCTCAGTGCTAGTCTTTTCTAAATGAGGATATCGTGTCTTAGCTTCCAACAAAGGCGTACAAACATAGTAAATTGGAGATTACATAACTTTTACTTCTTGTACCAATACAGCGCTTATTGGCACTTCACATACAGCTAAAGAAACGAGTAATCTTTCTCCATCCATTGGCTTTGATAGCAAGGGAAGTTTTGACAAGTATGTTTTCAAATCTTTCAAAGCTTGTTGACAGTCATTTGTCCGTTCAAACTAATTTTTCTTTTTCAACAATGAGAAATTTGAAACACTTCTCATACTCCCCATTTTCCATTTCTCTTAGGCACTACAACAGTATCGGCTAACTAGTTAGGGTACTTTACCTCACAAATTGAACCAATTTTCAGAAGTTAATTTACTTCCTCTTGAATTACCTGATTTTTGAATGCTCCCTTCTTTCTCTTTTTTGCTTCACCGGCGGGTCAATGGATCTTCATTTAACTTATGAGTCATTACCTTCGATGGGATTCTTGTCATATATTAATGCGACCAGGCAAAACAATCAGTGTTAGCGCATAAAAATTCAATTAACTTACCTTTTAACTCCGGGCTTAGGTTTTCCCCAGCATAGACTTTTCTGTCAGGCCATTGAACGAACAAAATAACAGCTTCTAGTTCTTCCATAGTTGTTTTAACAGGTTTCTTCTCCTCTGGGTCTTGGATCTTATAAGGTCTTGCATCTATATCTACTTCGTTCCTCGTACTTTCACTTGAGGTAGAAAACAAATTCTCCTAAGCTGAACACCATAGTTGCTATTTTTCATCTCCGTCTTTGGATATTCTACCTCACCACAGCAACTATGTTGGTTTCCCGTGTCGCTTGTTGATCTCTCCTGATATGATGAATTCCCCACGGTGATGGGAATTTGATAACCTAATGCAAAGTTGACGGTACTGCATCTATGTCATGAATCCACGGCCTTCCTAAAATTATGTTGTAAGCCATGTTTGCATCCACCACTTGGAATTTGGTGTCTTTCACTACATCTTCGGCAAATCAAGATAGCATAATTTCTCACTTTGTTGTGACACTTGAATTGCCGAACCCAAACAAAGATCGAGCCTTGGATATTCCACGATCAATTGCTCGCATCTCATTGACCACTCTCAGTAATATTATATTCAAAAAGCTAGCTAGATCCATCAAAACACGTTTGACATTAGTATCACGAACAAGTAAAGATATTACCAATGCATCATTGTGAGGGATGAACAAGCCATCTGCATCCTCATTGTCAAATGTTATGTTATCTCCTACCAAGACTTGTCGAATCCACTTCCCGTGAGTCAATGAGATTTTGCTTTTTCTTTTTGCTTCCGTGTATGTAAATCCATTAACCTCTTCAGCCTGGTTATTACGTTCACTTTCCTCTTTGGCGATGGGGGCTTCGGTGGTTCTTTCTTTTTTTTTTATATAAGACTACTTTACATTCTCACTAGATAGGCCAGTGAGATAGCCCTTTTAAGTAAATAATCAACCTCCACTTGTAGGAGCCTGCAATCTGCTATTTTGTAACCGTGATCATTATGGAATTCACATCAGAATTCCTGGCTTCTTTTGCTACGATCTGATCTCATCTCCTTAGGCCATCGCACCTTATCACCCATGCCTCTTAACACAACTACTAACTTGGAGATAGTGATATTGAAGTTGTAGTCTCCTCTTTTTGATCGGGAATTTTGATCGTTGTTTCTTGTCACATCCCGTTCCTTTCCAGATCGAGAAGAAGAACCTGCCTCCTTTTATCGTGATCTCTGATCAAACCGTATCTGTTCTGACTTTGGACTAAGATTTCACACCGCAAGTCCTACATAAGGTTTGTACCTATTTTTTTCGGATCTCTTTTCTGGTTCTGACCTTCTATGTCTGAACCTCTTCTCCACCTTCGGTTGGGATAATGTATCTTCTTCTATTCCTAGCTTTGTGCTATAACTGTTATAAACATTATTCCATGTAGTTTCAGGAAATTCACGTAAACTCTCCTTTAATCTTCTCGTGGCTTCTGAGCTTCTCTCATTCAGGTCGCAGGCAAATGCCATTGCTGCCCAATTATCAAGTACGCTAGGTAACATCATCCTTTGTCACTGGAATCGATCCATGAACTCTCTAAGAAATTTCATACTTCCTTGTTTTACCTTGAAGATATCTTCGAGTCTTTTTTCTACTTTGTGAGCTCAAAAATGTGCTTTTATAAATGAATCTGCAAGCTCGGCAAAAGAGTCAATTGAATTTCAAGTAAGCGAGAATACCATGTTAGTGGTCCTTTAGTAAGGGTTTCAACAAAAAAATTCACCAACTCTAATTTGATTTCCTGCTTGATTAAATTGTTGCCTTTGACTCCAGTAGTAAACACAATAACAAGATCTCATAGATCGGTAGTCCCATCATACTTAGGAATATCAGGCATTTTAAACGTTTTCGGTATTGATAATGGTGAGGCACTTAGCTTCCATGGCTATTGTGAATATTTGTCTACATCCACTTCTTTAATCGCAGGTGGTACTCCCGGTATGTTTTCAATCCGCTCATTTTGTTCCTTGAGTTGTTTCTGCAAAATTAAAACTAGATTTTATAAATTAGACTTATTTTGTGTACCTGATCCTCTGGCTCCAGAGTTATTTGGTATTTCTCACCTTCTAGAGTTTTCAAGCCCTGAATGAGGATTTTCAACAATTGTATTAACTAGTGGTGGAGCCTAAACAACACTTAGTAGCCCACTTGCAAAAGCACGCAAAGCTTCACTGATCTGCTGCAAAATAAATTGTTTCAAGTTGTCTTGCACATTTTACTATTCCCTATGTTGTTTTCCATCATTGCGATTAGCAAATATGATAGGTGAATTTTCTCGTGAACATTGTGGAGAATGCGTGGGTATGTTGTGTGGAGGAATCCCTCCTTGTTGTCCATCTCCAATGTAATGACCTGACTGGTTATTTTGAGCTCTGGCGCATTGTTCAGCGGTTTGAGGCTTTGAGTAGCTTCACTTTATGTATTATGACCTACAAGTATGGTTGGTTTCGATTTTCGGGAAGTTCGTAGTTGATGTGGAAGGAAAAATTCTCATTTCGGAAGCTTTAGGTTGAAAGAATTGACCAAGGTTTGACATTTAAATAAACCTCCTTGGAATCGGGATTTAAAGGGTCCAATAGGTTTGTATGATAATTTTGGACTTAGCGTATGTTCGGGTCGAGTATCGAATGGTCCGGGAATGTTTCGGCGCTTAATGTGGAAAGTTGGAATGTTGAAGATTTTAGAATTTCCTAAGTTTGATTTGAAGTGGACTATGATGTTATTGATGTCTGATTGGGGTTCCGAGCATAGGATAGGTTCGTATTACGATTTATGACTTGTACATAAATTTCAGCGTCATTCCAGAATGTTTAAATAAGATTCGGACGCATTCGGTGAAGTTTGACTGTTCGAAAGTTAAAAGAAGGATTGTGATCATTGATTCGGGGTGTTGATGTTGTTCGTGGTGTTTCATGCCTTTGGATAAGTTTGGATAAGGTATTGGGACTTGTTGGTGTGATTCGATAGGGTCCCGGGGGCCTCGGGTGGGTTTTGGAAAGTTTTTGGATCATTTCTCTATGTTTTGCGGATGCTGGTTTCTGGTGTATTTGGTGTACATCACGATCGCAGAAAAAGAGACGTGATCGGGAAAGGTTGAGTGGACTGGTATGGACATTATTCTTTACAATCGCGAAGATGGTGTCGCGTTCGCGAAGCTGGATTAGGTTGTGCTTCGTGTTCGCCTGGAAATGGTCGGGAACGCGATGGTTTATCGAGGCTGGCCTATTTGGGGATAGTTGTTCTACGTGATCATGGATGGGGCCACACGATCGCGAATGAGGAAATTTTCTGGGGTTATATTTGGCCTTCGCGTTCGCAATGGTTTGGGTGACGAGCGCAAGACACACACTTAAATATGCTCGCTAGTCGAATATAGTATAATATAATATCGTATCCATAGGGATTAGATTTAAACAGTGTTTTCGTAGCCTGTAGTTTAATTTCCATCCAAGATGATCGACAAATTAGATTTGTGTGATTAAAACTAAAATTTACTAAAAGTCTAAACTATTGACTAATGACAATCAACGCAAGTAATGATTAAAGAAAGATATCAATGGGAGAAAAGAAGGGGTTGATTGGAGAGGTGCAAGATAATTGTCTGGGAATTAACTCTAGTTGATTCACTTCTAAGATTCAAGTGAGTCTCTCGAATTCACTCTATTATTGGTTCAAATGTTTAGTTTAATCTCCTCTCTCGATTAAGTCTCAATCTCACAATAAGAACTAAGTTAAGCTTGGTGAAGATATGTCATAGTGGATTGGTCTTTAGGAGAACCTCTTTCGATTATCCTCCTAACTAGGTCTAAAGAATAATTCAACTCGTCTCTTTTGATTACTAAGAAGAATCAATGAATTTAACCAACAAGATAATGCAAAAACATCACAAGTTATGCCTCTTCGATTACATGAACATGTGAAAATAGATGCAATAATTAAGACACCCAAAACAATTCAATACATAAAAGCTAGAGTTAATATCCACAAACAATTCACAATACACCAAATCCATCAATCCCTAAAGGGAACTACTCCATAGATATGGAGTAATTCATCACAAATAAGCTTAAGTTAAAGGAAAACATAAAACAATTCAAACCCTTGTCTTGAGTTAGGATTGAATAATGAAATCCTTGTGCTCTTGCTTCTTCTACTCCTCCTTAGCTTCCTTAGGTCTTAGGTGTGTCCAAAGTCCAGAAAATACCATTTTTCCATGTATATATACCAAGTAGGGTCAGGCCCAAGAGAAAACACCTTTTCCTACGCGAAATAGGATACTTTCCAGAGTTGGACATGTGCGGCCGCGCACCTGGGAGTGTGCTCACATGTATGGCCGTGCACTTTGGCCAGTGTACTGCCTATTTTGCGCACCTAGTGCACACTCATGCACCTGGGTAGCCTCTGAACTTTGCCAATTTCTGACATACATTTACACTGTTGCGTCGCACAGTGCCTCGCACTAGTGTATTTTTTCAGCAGTTGATTCTTCCTTGAGTTTTGACGTCCAGTAGTGATCCTCGACCCCTGAACACGATCTCGGCTTATTCCTTTGGGCTTTTACTCAGACTTCAAAGCTCCAAATAACGTGAATTAGTTCAACAATATCTACATAACTCGGAATCAATCCTACAAGGCATGAAACACACAATAAGGGCAAAATACTAATAATTAAAGCTCAAACTCAATTAAAGTGCAGTAAATTAGAGTGCAATAAGCGACTAAAACCTGAGATTATAGCCTAAAATCAACACCCCACACTTAAACCATTGCTCGTCCTCGAGCAATGAAACTACACTTTATATAGACACGACCTCATTACACAACTCGCATAACTCATCATACCAAGAATATTAAAATAGACTAAGCACAATAGTGTAACATCTTCACTTCTATTTGACTCACAAGTACCACGCATTATTTATAACCTGCTCACTTACCCTAACATAGAGGTCACGACATTACCTTTCCTTCATGAATCAAGTTCCCTCACACAATAATGGAAGGTAGTTCCACACTCAATAGACATTAAGAACAACTGGGAACTCAAGGTAGAAAGAATTCATTCACTCTTGGAAAAACATTCATATGTCACAAAAGATGAACCATAGGCTTACCCGTAATGTATTACTCCACTAATTGAGTTCATTTAGTCAAGGATCAAGTAGGACTTTAATTGGTTGTAATGTAAGCTGCGGGACGGGTGGGATACATTTAGATATAAAGAGTGACTACACCTAAGCACTTTAATACATACATTCCTTTTTTTTCAAAACCCCACACTTATGTCAAACCAAGAATCCACCTTCACGTTAATATGCATTAACTTCCCACTTCTTTAAGCATAATTACATCAAGATTTACCACTTATCAATGAATAATTTTCATAACAATACAACTATATCTTTCTTCCTTAATTTAAGCGGCTCTTACTTTTTACAAAACAGTGCACCTTTCTCCTTATTTCATTAGTTTCACTAAAAAATCAACCCAATCACCTCACGCTTCAACTTTTACCAAGTTCATAACAATTTCAAGGGCTCACGAGAGGTAAAAGGTTCAAATAAATAGTCAATTTAAACAAATGTGTAAGGCTTGTAATGTAGATGCCAAAGAAACAGGATTACAGGCTCAAAGGGATTAACTAAGATATATAACAATTAGGTGGGTAAAAGCATATAACTGGCTCAACAATGAAATGCCTATATCACTTGCAAGACCGCATAAAACTACTATTTCGCTTTGCAAACATAGGGGGCAAGTTCTAGACATCAAATGCAATGTACAGAATAACACAAAACCTCACACACACATGGCACATAACTCACTCAGGATCGAAATCATCAAGACACTCTAGTCAAAGCAGTTAAACAAATTTAAACCTATACAAATAAGGTACTTATGCAAGAGTCAAAAACTGAGCCTAAGTGTCACGACTAAAGTACTTACTATTCTCAAGGCATAATAAAATCAAGAGATATTGCATCTAATTCAAATCATAACACAAGGTTTCCTACTTCTAACAAAAATAAAAACTAACTACACCCGGTTCAAACAAAAACCCTTGGAAAAGAACCGCAACACAAAGAAAAACCAAGAGGGAATTAATACACTACGTAACAACATAAAATCTTTTTGTCTTTTTTTTTCCTTCGACTTTATCCCTCAAAAAACCTGTCGATATGATATCCATCGTCGGGAAAAATCAAAAAGTTTAAAACTTTTATGCTTTTTCAATTTTTTTTCCTTCTATCAAACTACTAAAACTAACAAACAAAAACTAAAACTAATATACATACATACATACATACAAATATCCCCCACCCCACACTTTAAGTTGTGGCATGTCCCTATGACACACAATTAAAAAGTATAAGGTAGAGGAAACTTCCCTGAATCTCTAGTCAGGGTCTAAGTTGAAGTCGGGCTCGATTCTTCTCGCCCGAACTAGGGCACACATCCATGCAGACAGCTTCTTCTCAGCCTTCTTGGGGTACACCCCATACTTATCTTTCTCACTCGCTGCAGCCTTCTCGTTTGAACTCTTCACTTTCCACCTAACACTTGCAGCTAGCTTCTCCTTTTTAACCCCCGTCCTACATTCATCTTGAACGTTATAGTCTCTTCACCCACTCTAAGCATGAGCTTTCTATCATGTATATCTAAAATTTCTCTATCCGTTGCTAAGAATGGTCTTGCTAAGATTAGGGGTATCTCCTTGTTCTCCTCCATCTTTACCACTATGAAATCTACAAGAAAGATGAACTTATCTACCCAAACTAAGACATCTTCAACTATCCCTCAGGTATTAAAGTCGTTTGGTCTGCCAACTGCAAAGATATCGGTCCAGACCTTATCTCTCCAATCTCATTCTCTAACTTCCTGTAAATAGACAAAGGCATTAAATTAATTAAGACACCAGAATCACACAAAGACTTATCAAAATTAAGAGTGCCTAATGAGCAAGGTATACTAAAACTCCCTGGATCTCCACACTTTTGTGGAGTTTGTTTTGCAAGATTGCACTGCAATGCTCTGTGAGCTTGACCACCGATGTCTCTTCTATCTTTCTCTTCTTTGTCAGGATCTCCTTCAAGAATTTGGCGTACGTTGGCATTTGTGAGAGCACTTCTGTGAGTGGCAATTTACATTAACTTGTCTCAGCATATTTAGAAATCTCTCAAACTGCTTGTCTAGCTTTTCTCTATACAGCTTTTCGGGAAAAGGTAGAGCAGGCATGTGTTTGCTCTCTTCATGTTCCTCCCTTCTTGAAGTTTCCTCCTTCTTTTTCTCAGCTCCCTTCTTGCCTTTCTTCTTCTTATCAACTTCATTTTTCAGCTGCTCCGTAATTTCTTTTTCAAGTACACTCTCTTTTTGGACCCGGATGGGATCTTTCAACACTTGCCCGCTTCTCAAGGTTACAATATTCACCTTTTGGGTTTTCTTTCAGTATCAGCTGGCAGAGTACCAGGGATTCTCTCCGACAATACAGTGGCAATTTTCCCTTTTCTTTGATAGCAGCACCATGAGCATTTAGCCTCTCATCCATCTTGACAATGAAGGACTTCATTAGGTCTTCTAACCCAGACTGAATTGGCTGTTGAGGTTAAAACTGCAGACTCGGCTGATTCACAAAACCAGGAGCTCCTTGAAATCTGGTATTGTTTTGTTGCCATGCATTTGCAGTACCCCCAGGTGAATTCCATGAAAAATCAGGGTGCTTCTAACCCATTGCATTGAAGTTATAATTCCCAACAACATTAACTTTCTCAATTGAGGGTTGACACTCATGAGTAGGTTGTCCTCTTCCACATATATCACATACTGTATGAGGCTCATTATGTATCAAGGCTAAGTTTAGCTTCCTTATTTCCTTGGCCATGGCATCAAGCTGTACCTGCACCGATGTGTTAGCATCAACTTGGTGAACACCAGTTGATTTGTTCTCTCAGCAATCTCAGAGGGCCACTGATTTGCATCTTTAGATAATTCGTCTAGAATTGTGATTATCTCCTCTAGAGTCTTCTTCATCAATGGGTCTCCAATTGTATTACTCAATGTTCTACATGAGGCTGGAGTCAATCTATCCCAAAAATCCTAGATTTGCATCAAGAGTTCGATTCTGCTATGTTAACACTTTCACATTATCTCCTTAAACCTCTCCCAAGCTTCAAACACAGTTTTAGTCTCATTCTGGCAGAAGTTATGGATTTCTCTTCTAAACATGCCCATTTTAGCTGATGAGAATTATTTGTTAAGAAGTTTTCTAGTCATCTCATCCCATGTTCTGATCAATCCAGTAGACAAGCTTCGAAGCCAATTCTTTGCATCATCTTTAAGTGTGAATGGTAATGCCCTTAAGTAAACTGCATCTTATGACATACCATTGTATTGAAAGGTGTTCATAATCTCCTCGAAGTCCATCAGATGATTGTTTGGATCTTCGTTCATCTTTCCTCTGAAAGCGCAGCTGTTTTGAAGAGTTTGGAGCAGCCCTTGCTTCAACTCAAAATTGTTTGTTACAACTAGAGGTGGTCTACTACTTAATAATCCTTGGTTGTATACCGGTCTAGCATAATCCCAAGTGGTCTCCCAACACCGAGAGCTATATTTCCGAACTGGTCTGCAGCCAAAGTTGATTCTGAGCAATTCTCCGAGCCCTCTTCTCCTTGTAGGCAAGTTGTGTATTTCGAAAAGTTGTTTCCTCAGCATCCCTTGTAGCTTTTTCTCTTTGTTGGGCTGCCTCTCTTGCATCCAAATCAACATTATCATCATCTTTTGCCATAATTTCTTTGGTTGAGGATTGCCCAACCTTCTTAGTATTCTCGGGGAGATTTATTTCCTTCCTCAACTGTCGCAGTTGTTTCTCGATTTTTGGTTCGTATGGTAGCACTTCCTTCCCAGAAGATCGAGTCATGCACCAATCTTAAATGTATCCTGCGCACAATCAAGGAACACCAAACGTAAAAACGAAAAAACAAAATAAAAAATAAAAACAAAAGTTCCTAAATTAGCACTACAAAACTATTTTCAACACTATTGATTGTCAATCCCCGGCAATGGCGCCAAAATTTGACAAGCGCAAAATACACACTTAAATATGCTTGCTAGTCGAATATAGCATAATATAATATCATATCCACAGGGATTGGATTTAAGTAGTGTTTTCATAGTCTCTAGTTTAATTGCTATCCAATATGATCGACAAATTTGATTTGTGTGGGTAAAACTAAAATTTACTAAAAGTCTAAACTATTGACTAATGACAATCAACGCAAGTAATGAGTAAGGAAAGATATCAATGGAAGAAAATAAGGGGTTGATTGGATAGGTGCAAGATAATTGTCTAGGATTTAACCCTAGTCGATTCACTTCTACGGTTTAAGTGAGTCTCTCGAATTAACTCTATTATTGGTTCAAATGTTCAGTAAAAACTCCTCTCTCGATTAAGTCTCAACCTCACAATAAGAACTAAGTTAACCTCAGTGAAGATATGCAAGAATTCGTAGTGGATTGGTCTTTAGGAGAACCTCTTTATCTCAATTATCCTCTTAACTAGGTCTAAACAATAATTCAACTAGCCTCTTTCTATTACTAAGAAGCATCAATGGATTTAACCAACAAGATAATGCAAAAATATCACAAGGTATGCCTCTTTCGATTGCATGAACATGTGCAATAACTAAAACACTCAAAACGATTCAATACATAAAAACTAGAGTTAATATCCACAAACAATTCTCAGTATACCAAATCCATCAATCCCTAAAGAGAACTACTCCAGGGATATGGAATAATCACAAATAAGCTTAAGTTAAAGGAAAACATAAAACAATTCAAACCCTTGTCTTGACTTAGGATTGAATGATGAAATCCTTGTGCTCTTGCCTTTCCCACTTCTCCTTAGCCTCTTTAGGTCTTAGATGTGTCCAAAGTCCATAAAGTACCATTTGTCATTGTATATATACCAAGTAGGGTCAGGCCAAAGTGAAAACACCTTTTCCTACGTGAAATAGGACACTTTCCGGAGTTGGACGTGTGCGGCCGCGCACCTGGGAGTGTGCTCGCACATATGGCCACACACTTTGGCTAGTATACTGCCTATTTTGTGCGCCCAGTGCATGCTCGTGCACCTAGGTAGCGTCTGAACTTTATCAGTTTCTAACATAAGTTTACACTGCTGCGTCGCACAGTGCCTCGCACTGTGTATTTTTTCAGCAATTGATTCTTCCTTGAATTTTAACGTCCAACAGTGATCCTCGACCCTTGAACACGATCCCAGCTTATTCCTTTGGGATTTTCCTCAGACTTCAAAGCTCCAAATAACTCGAATTAGTTCCACAACATCTACATAACTCGGAATCACTCCTACAAAGCATGAAACACACAATAAGTGCAAAACACTAACAATTAAAGCTCAAACTCAATTAAAGTGTAGTAAATTAGAGTGCAATAAGCGAATAAAACTTGAGATTATAGCCTACCATCATTAGGAAGGCTGTGCTTCGTGATCGCGAGAATGACCTAACCTTCAGGTACGTTAATTTCGTGGTCGAGGATGGTTGGATTTTGCGATCACGAGGGCTTTTTCGCGATCGCGAAGAAGAATCACTGGGCAGAACACTTGTTAAAAGTCGAATTTTGGTTCATTTCATCTTTATTTTCTCATTGGATCCGACCTTGGGGGCAATTTTGGAGTGCCATTTTCATCACCTATCATGAGTTTCGGGTCGTTTGGCATCAGTTTGAGGTGTTAGAGAGGCGTCGGAGCCGATTTTTGGATTTCGGAGCGAGGTAACTCTACTGTCTAATCTTATGAGGGCGAAATTATCCCGTATGTGTTATATTTATTATGTGCTATATGTTGTGGGAGCTACGCACGTATGAGGTGACAAGTGTCCGTACGTATGCTAGAATCCTGATTATGTCTGGGTAGACTTAGACTCACGCCATGCTTTAATGGTACTATTTGGGTTATTCTTGCCTGTTAAATGCTTTACTTTACATTTAGCTTGAGACTAAATTGTCGTACAGTATCAAAGTTGCTATTTTAGTTATTTGACGAGCTACATGATTAGTCGTGGAAATGGTACTTTCCTTTACAGATTTACTTCGCGTTGTGTGAATTCGTTCGATAGTTTTCTTGAATTTCATAAATCACACATATATTCGTGAGTGGGGTCAATGACCCAGAGATCAGGCTGAACGCCTCAGTAATATCTTATGGGATCTGGCCGTTCGCCTCGGCAGAGTAACATATTCTTATGGGATCAGGCCATTCACCCCGGCAGTATCATGTATCATACTCTTATGGGATCAGGTTGTTCGCCTCGGCAGAGTAACATATTCTTATGGGATCGGGCTGTCCGCCTCTGCACTATCATGTATCATATTCTTATGGGATCGGGACATTCGCCCGGGCAGGATTACATGTCACACTCTTACTAAATCTTGTCGTTCCCTCGGCAATTCTATGAAATGCTCTTGTGGGATTAGGCTGCTCGCCTCGGCAGAATCATGTGATATACTTGATAAGGAGTCTGCGTATTAATGAGTTTCCTGACTTGAGATGTGACCGTTGATTTGGTATTGACCATTACGTATTCCATTTGATTGGACCACTAGTAAGTATCGATATCGACCCCTTGTCAATACCTCTTCGGGGTTAAGCTAGATACTTACTGGGTACACATTGATTTAGGTACTAACGCTACATTTCTGCGCTGAATGTTCAAGTATTGAGGCATGTACATTAGTTGGTCATCTTGGTGCATTGGCGCAATTGTTGAGGGGACTTTATGGCGAGCTGCATTCTATGCTACGATTCGCAGCACACAGAGTCTCCATCTTATTCGGATATTATATCTTGTCTATTTGTTTATTCCTGACAAATGTTGTGGTAGTGTTGTATTGTTCTATTAGATGCTCATGCTCTTGTGACATCGGGTTTTGGGGGTTCCTAGTTGATGTTCATTATTTTTTTCATGTTATTATTATCACTTCACTTTTTGATTTATTTATATTCGGAACTTTGGTAAAGAAAAGCATAAATTTCTATGAGTGCAAGATTTTACTCTATATATTTAATAAAATTCCTGATTTTATAAATTTAAAATGGATAGTTAAGTGGAGGTCCACATGTTGGCTAACCTAGCAGCATAGTTGGCATCATCACGACCTATTATGGGTTTTGAGTCGTAACTGCTTGGTATCAGAGGGCTAGGTTCACTTAGGTCTCACGAATCATGAACAAGTGTAGTAGAGTCTTGCAGATCTGTACGGAGACGTGTGTACTTATCTTCGAGAAACTACATGATTGTTAGGAGAACTTCCTATCTTTATTCCTCGTCGTGCGGTTTGATTTCATTGAATCTTATGTCTTCATTTCCTTCCTACTCATTCTTACACGATATTAAGTGCTTCTTATCAATTGGGCTTCAATGGGTTGTGGTGGTGGTGTAGATGTGGTGCAGGATATTTTTCCCTGCGTATTCGGGCGGACTATTATCGTCGCCTTGTGAAGGGGTGTTCTGTCATTTCAGCCTAGTGTTAGATGTGCCTATGGTTTCAAGGTTATGCATAGTGTATTGTGATATTCATGCGTTGTCATAGCGCAGTGCTGGTGTGAATGACAAGGTGCACATTTATGTGTCGCGGTAGTGAAAGTTCCAAGAGAAGGATTTCTCAGTTCATGGTTTAGAGATTCGGCATATAATTCCAACAGAGGAGAGGCAATCATACTATGGATGTTCAGGCTTTGGTTAATGGAGTAGCGAGATTCGATATTTTTGAACTTAGTGGAATTCTTGTTTGTGATGTGGTGTCGTCGTCTTTGTTTGAACGCATTTAGGCTTGTCGGTGTGATGGTCTTCATTGGTTGCCTTTGGGGCGGGGTGTTCTGAAATGGTACCTAAGAATCATATACTAGAGATGGCGGTGTGTGGCAGCTTCAGGGTCGAATCGATGTTTCTAGTATTGATGGCTCGAGAAAGATGATCTTTTTGGAGGCTTAGAGTTGGTGGCAATTCATTAGTTCGGATACTACAGAGATGGATTATGATTTGGTGTAGTATTTTAATAGCAAAGGATGAGGAAGGGCATGGAGTGTTATGTCTCGTGGTAGATGAGTTGTTAGCAAGTCAAATACGAGCATCAGATCGAGTAGTTTGCTTAGGAAGTTTGAATATAACGGGAAGAGTTTGCTTGGAATGTAGAGGGATGTGTAAACTTGATTATCGTTTTGGGATGCAACACGACTTCGAGTTTTGGAATGTATTGTTGGACCTTCAATTGATGCTAATGGGATGAACGAACTCTTGCAACTGGCGGGTGAGTGTAGACCTAGGAGAATCAACTGATTTCATAATGGACATGGTTATGGCTATGTCGTTGGAGGATTTCGGTATGAGGTTATGCAGGTGGCCTATCTCTTGTGAGAAGGTTAAGGGTTGCATGACTCCTGATGAAGATCCTATAAAGAGTTCCTCCTTATATCTAATGTGGTGCATGTACTGCGATGTGAGATGGATCGCTTGACGAAGATGGTACGACTGTCAGGAGGTCGAGTCTGCGATTGTGGCTAATAATTCGGGATGTGTATGATTAGTGCAACAAGAACTTATGAGAAATTTAGTTGAGCAACGGTGCGTGATCATGGTAACTAAGGAGGAGTCACTGTGGGTTCTGGATTTATGTGACTGTGGCTTAAAACTAATTGGGGAAGCCTAACGTTTATGATTGGGTGTATCAATTGGAGTTACTATAGACTGCATAAGGAGGGTGAGAAATGGCTTATGGTTATTGAAATGACGCGGTCCCGTGATTTGGGTCACTCGGGATAAGTGCTGATTGGGATCCGCTATGTGATTGAATAGAGGTATTGATTCTGAAGGCAAGTCAAGAAGAAATCGGAAGAAGTGTATTCAGCCTAGTAGTGGTTTTGATTGGCATGGTTAAGGAAATGATCGATTCCTTTGGTGTGGTAAGGCAATACATGTGTTTCATGGATGTACGTGCGGGCTTGACAGCCTTCGTAATTTGATTGATTTGGAGGTATTTGATTGTGATGGTTTTGATTATGTGTAAATGAGTCTTAGAAGAGTTATGGCAGTTTAGACCACGACTTGAAATTTGCGTTTGCTGCAGTTATGGGAATTTGGCTGTATGTTGCAATTGTCCTTTTGGAATGAGTCAAGTGAAAGGTTTCTAGCCGATGAAGTGTTTGTTCTACTGGTGGTTCAGGAACTATGATAAAATTCTTGTATGCTCACCTACCAGCATGATAGGTGCAGTGAGTGGTATGGAATTGGAATTCGGGGATCAAGGTTGCGATCCGGTTTTGACAGGAATTTCACGAGCTCGGGAGATCTAACAAGAGATTTTAGATGCTTAGACTATACTGGCGCAATTTTTTATGTCGCCTGAGAATGGTGTCCAATAGAAGAGGCATTGTGTATTAAATTGCGGACTCTTGATTTACATTATAGAAATAGTATGGAGGGTAGCCATGGACGTGCTTATTTTGCTACCTAGTGTGATATGTTGTGGGAGTAACTTCCACAGGATGATTGTGCAAGTGTGACGTGTTAGTCATTTAAGTGGTAGGGATTGAAGTCAGTATGAAGGTTCTGGTACTGTCGTTGATTGTAGAGTTTATGTTTGAGAGATGCTCTATCCCTTTGTTGTGGACTGTAGAAGTTTGTTTCGAATTTGATGGCTGACCGTCTGTGTCATGGATAGGGTCATTATGGATGTTTGGAAGGTTATTGGCCTATTATGGGATGATCGAAATCGGATTGGGGTCCATTGGTAGGCCTAATGTGAATGTATATTCCACACCAGATCAGATATACTTATCGCTTATGGATGAGTCTTCAAGTGTAGTGGATGTTATTCCTGTTGCCCTGTAGTTCATGTGTTATTCTCTTATGCCATGTGGAGTTGAGAGAGGATTGATTATTCACACGTGTGTTGTGATCTTATGTAGCTTGTGGTATTATATGAGCAAGATGGCTATCGAGAGGCAGGTCGTTTATTGCACCTTAGTCGTGCTTGACATTCTGTAGTGCATGGCGTTATCTATCTCCCCAGGGTTATGGTTATGCACGTGGCGTGCTTGTTGTTGGCATACTTGTGTTTTGTGGTTATGAGAATTTTGGCTCGATGAATATTTCCCTTACTGATTCTTATGTGTGGATCGGGTGGCACGCCGCCACGGGTATGATATGCATATCGGATTGCACACTGTAACAGTGAGATGTTGACTACGGTTCCTTATACTTATTTTGTGTGCCTTGTTTCTCATCTTTGAGATAGGTTCATAGCATCTATTTGGCCATTTTTATTTGTTACGTAGGCGGGTTAGTTCTTTACCCGAGTTCTTTTTTCCCTTACTTTGTCATATTCGAGTTGTGGCTTGTTGACGCATTATGTCATCGTATGAGATTTTTGGTGGTTTTTGATATGGCTTGTTGATAAAGCAGCCTGTACTAGGTGTGACGAGGTTGTTGGACCTGAAATCAGCACAATCGGATTTATATAAGGTATATTACAGGGGAAAATGTCATTATTCGATTCGGAATGAGGCAATGGTTTTTGCGGAGCGGAGCTCCATGAGTTGTTGATTTGGCACGTGGTTTATGAGTTTCTATGCATCTATTTCTTTTGTTGCAGTATTGCAAGCGGCGGAGCATGACTTGTATGTGTTTTGGGTATATTATGGGCAACTGATTCGTGAATTTGCAGCTGTTGTTCTTGGAGGAGGTTACTATGGGAAAATGAGTTATGCGGTGCACTGTATGATTTTACCATGGGTGCATGATCGTGTTTTGGTTCAGCGTCTTGAGATTTATATGGTGTTCGTATGTTAGAATCAGGTCTTGTAGAGAATTCCAAATGTTGGAATTTGGTTCTAAGGCTTGTGGGCTAAGGTAGCATGAAGAATATTTAGTCTAGCTTGAGCTAAGCTGCTCATATGGATTGTGGTGGCACGGGTAGGCGCACGAAGTGTTAAGCAATGATTTTGGCAACTCTGAAACGGCTCTTGGCACATTTGATGATGAACATATGTTTAAGTGGGGGAGAATGTAACGACCCGACCGGTCGTTTTGAGCTCTGGTGCGTCGTTTGGAGGTTTGGTGCTTTGAGTAGCTTTACTTTATGTATTATGACCTGCATGTATAGTTGGTTTCGATTTTCGCAAAGTTCAGAGTTGATTTGGAAGGAAAAATTCTCAATTCCGAAGCTTTAAATTGAAAGAGTTCACCAAGGTTTGACTTTTGGGTAAACGACCTCGAAATCAGGATTTGAAGGTTCCACTAGGTTCATATGATTATTTTGGACTTGGGCATACGTTCGTGTTCAGTATCGGATGGTCCGGGAGCGTTTCGGCGCTTAATGTGGAAAGTTGGAATTTTGAAGGTTTTAGAATTTTCTAAGTTTGATTTGATATGGACTTTGGTGTTATCGATCTTCGTTTGGGATTACAAGTCATAGGATAGGTTCATATAAATGTTCGGCGTCATTCCAAAATGTTTAAGTAAGATTCGGATGCGTTCGGCGAAGTTTGAATGTTTGAAAGTTAAAAGAAGGATTTTGTTCATCGATTCGTGGTCTTGATGTTATTCCTGGCGTTTTGATCCTTTGGATAAGTTTGGATAAGGTATTGGGACTTGTTGGTATGATTGGACGGGGTCCGAGGGGACCCAAGTGTGTTTCGGGATGATTTTAGATTATTTCTCAATGTTTGCAACTGCTAGTTTCTGGTGTGTCTGGTGTGCATCACGATCGTGAAAGAAGGGTTGTGATCGCGAAAGGTTGAGTGGACTGGCAGGGACTTTGTTCTTTGCAATCGCGAAGATAGTGTCGCATTCGCGAAGCTGGATCGGGTTGTGTTTCGTGTTCGCGTGATGATTGTCGCGAACGCGATGGTTTATCGAGGCTGGCCTATTTAGGGATAGTTGTTCATCGCAATCGCGGATAGGGCCACACGATCGCCAAAGAGGAAATTTGTTGGGGCTAAGTTTAGCCTTTGCTTTTGTGTTGCGGAGCTCGCATTCGCGATGGGTTGGGCAGGCTGTGCTTTGCGATCGCGAAAATGACCTCGTGTTCACGTAGGGTAATTTTGTGGTCGAGGCTGGTTGGCTTTTGCGATCACGAGGGCTTTTCCGAGATCGCGATGAAGGGTCGCTGGCCAGAACACTTTTTATAAGTCGGGTTTTGGTCATTTCATATTTTTTTTTCTCATTAGATCCAACCTTGGGGCGATCTCTGAGTTCATTTTAATCAACTGTCATGAGTTTCGGATCGTTTGGCATCAGTTTGAGGTGTTAGAGAGATGTCGGAGCCGATCATCGGATTTCGGAGCGAGGTAAGTCTCCTGTCTAACCTTGTGAGGGGGAAATTACCCCGTAGATATTATAGTTATTATGTGTTACATGTTGTGGGAGCTACGTACGTATGACGTGATGAGTACCCGTGCGTATGCTAGAATTCCTGATTATGCCTGGGTAGACTTAGACTCACGCCATGCTTTAATGGTACTATGTGAGTTATTCTTGCATGTTAAATGCTTTAATTTACATTTAGCTTGAGATTAGACTCGCATAGAGTATCAGACTTGCTATTTTAGATAGTTGACGAGCTATTTGATTAGCCGTGAAAATTGTACTTTGCTTTACGGCTTTATTCTGCATTGTTTGCGTATTCGTCATAGTTTTTCTTGAATTTCATAACTCACGTATATTTGTGAGTAGGGTCTGTGACCCGTCAAAGCATCATAATAGGATTGGGCTAAACGCCTCAGCAATACTCTTATGGGATCGGGACGTTCGCCTCGGCGGCATCATGTAACACACTCTTATGGGATCGGGTCGTTTCCCTCGGCAGAATAACATATTCTTATGAGATCGGGCCGTTCGCCTTAGTAATATCATGTATCATACTGTTATGGGATTGGGTCGTTCACCTCGGCAGAGTAACATATTCTTATGGGATCAGGTCGTTCGCCTCGGCAGGATTATGTATCACACTCTTATGGGATCGGGCCATTTGCCTCGGCAGTTCTATGAAACGCTCATATGGGATCGAGCCGCTCGCCTTGGCAGAATTGTGCAAAATACTTTCTAAGGAGGCCGCGTACTCATGAGCTTCCTAACTTGAGATGTGACGGTTGATTTGGTATTGACCATTACGTATTCCATTTGAGGAGGTATCCGATAATTAAGGACATTGTGTTCACTGATCAGTTGTAGACCATATTATTTGCCTATATTTGTTCTCACTGTTTACTTACCATGATTCATACTTTTCTACCTTATTATATCTGATTTATTGGAAAACTAGTAAGTGTCTATGTCAACCCCTCGTCACTACCTCTTCGGGGTTAGGCTAGATACTTACTGATTACGCGTTGATTTATGTACTCACGCTACACTTCTACACTGAATGTGCAAGTACTTGTTACATCTAAGTTTCAATATGACAATAGTGCAAATCTAATTTAATCTACTTGATCGCAGGAAATTAAGAGGACAATGCTAAATCAAAGGGTGCCAAAGGAAATCAAGATGTCAAGGCCATCAAAAAGGAAACAAGATCAAGTGCAAGCGTTATAGGAAGACAGTCCTTACTTCAACAATCAATTTGGTAAAAGAAATCTGAAGATTTTGAGGATTGATCATTCAAGTCAAGTCGCAAATCACTCCCTTCATTATGAATGTAGAAAGGAAGTAAATCATTGAATCCAGCCCATCTCTTGAGCAGGATTCTGAGGCAACCCTTGGGTCAAAACTCCTCGAATATTTTGTGCCTCAATCAACGGTCAATCTGCAACGGCTAGCTCAACAAGAAGTTTGCATAATCTCAAGACTCTTGTATAAGAAGACTGACAGACTCGAGAAAAAGATTACACAACTTATAATTATTTCTATACCTTTCTAGTTTTTAGCACAAACATTGTATTCTTGAGTTTACAAGTGTCTCAAAAGATAGGATGTGTTAGAAAGCAAAACAAATAGTTGTGTCAAGTTTAGAGAAACATTGTTGCTGAAAATCGTTGGTTGTAAACGATCCAAAAATCACTACTGTTGTAACGAATTATTGAAGATCTAAGAGAACCCTTGTAACCCAAAATGGAACTGGATGTAGGTACCACACCGGTACTGAACTAGTATAAAACTCATGTGTTATCAGCCTTTAAATTTTATGCAATTTATTTTTGCTGCAAATCAAAATTGCTGAAACAGTTGAGTCGACATATTCCTTATTAAGTTGACTAAGTTTTTAATTTGGAAATAATTCACCCCTCCCC
>MCJB01044904.1:463525-495516 GCA_002018475.1 Nicotiana obtusifolia | reverse complement strand
CCCCCCCGATTCTCCCATTCTTCATCACTTTTCACCAACTCTTCTACCATGTCTAAGAGAAACCTCTTATCCTCTACTGCCACAAGATGAAGCAGACGGTTCTAAGAATCCCAAAACCCTGAAGAAACCATCGACCTTGAATCATCCCTTGACTCAGATCCTCTCAAAACTGATAATGAATATAGTGACTCATTGCAGGATCTAACTCTAAGCCAGAAAAAATCAGGAAAAAGACCCATGGATCAAACCCCTAAAAAGCCTGCATGCAAGAAGGGGAAAGTGGAAAGCACTGATTTTTGACCCGAGGATAAATTGAACTTCTACAGACCAACTGAGAAATGGAGGTTTGAGTCTTATAAGTCTAAAATCTATGGCTTATGGATGCTCTGTAAGTCTCTCTCTTATGAAAGATATTCATTGTGATGTGATTTTAATTTTTTATTTTCAACGCCTTTCTCCTCTGTTTGATACTGTTGAAAATTCTGTGTATGAAGAATCTGTGAGCATATTTTATGCAAATTTATTTGTTAATGACAAAGATGACTTGGAGTCAATGATCCTAGGTACTTGTATTGTTCTTGATGCTTATCAATTTAAGAAGATTTTTTCTGCTAAATTTCATAGGTTTGATGTTTCTGTTCAAAACTCCTGACCAAAAGATTTTGAAGTGTCCTTAGAAGAAGCAAAAGCTTTTTTGTCTGAAAACCCCCTGACATTGGGCCTAAAAGTCTTAATTTTAAACATTGTGTGTTAACTCACATGATTGCTACTACTCTCCTTCCTAGGGCTGGTACTACTTTAACTACTAGGGATATCTTTGTCCTATACTGTCTTGTGAACAACATAAGGCTTGACTTGTTTGTGTGGATTTGTCAGTATATGCTTGAACGTATCAGGGACATATCTTCCTCTCCCGTTTGTTTACCTTATGGTCTGCTTATCTCACATATTCTTGAAGTCATGAAGGTTGATCTGGCACCCTTCTCTCCCAAGTATATATCAAGAACCTATGATAAGACAACCTTTGCTATGATAGGCTACACTTTAAGTGAAGATGGATGGATTAAACGTGCCAAGATTAGAAGCACTCCAGTATAAGTTGAGCCAACCGCTGAACCAACAGAGCCTCAGTCGACTGCTACCAACAACTTACAGAAAATTCAGTAAGGAATAGATGGGGTAAAAACCATGCTCAATGCAATGAAAGGACAGGTGAACAAGATCAGGGAGGTCATTAAAGAAACAGATACAGATGTGGCTAAGCTGAGGATGGACATGGGAGCCACAAAGAGGCAAGGAATCAGGGCATTCAACTCCATGACAGAGAAGATGGACAAAATCACCAAAGAAGTTGAAACCTCCAATGACTCTTTTTGCACCAAAGTGATTAATACCCTGAAGTACTTTCTGGGGAGGAACTAAGGCAGTTGTGTGTGTGTTTAAAAAAATTTCTTTTGATGTTTCTTTTGTTTTTTTAATTTCTTTTGCTTTGGTCTGTAAGAACCATCACTGTGTGCCTCTGCTAATAGTATAGTATCTGATACCCTAACTACTATGTTCATTATCTATTATGTTATGTGTATTCTGCACCTTCTTTTTTCTTTTTGATTGATGTCAAAGGCGGAGAAACATAAGAGTAAAGCATAGCAGAACAACAACTCAGGGGGAGCAGCAGAAAGAAGAGTAGACCAACAACTCAGGGGGAGCAGCAGTAGCATATGGAATCACAATTCAAGTACATGAAAGGGAAGTGTGCTCTGTTTACTCCTTTTGATTGTCAGTATCAAAAAGGAAGAGATTGTTACACCTAGGTTTCAGTGATGACAATAGTGAAAATCTAATCTAATCTACTTCATTGCAGGATATTAGGAGGATAATGCTAAATCAAAAGGGATCCAAAGGAAATCAAGATGTCAAAGCCATCAAAAAGGAAACAAGATCAAGTGCAGCCGTTATAGGAATACAGTCCTTACATCAAGGATCAATTTGGTAAAAGAAATCTAAAGATTCTGAGAATTGATCAATCAAGTCAAGTCGCACATCACTCCCTTGATTATGAATGCGGAAAGGAAGGAAATCATTGAATCCAGCCCATCTCTTGAGTAGGATGCTGAGGAAACCCTTGGGTCAAAACTCTTAGAATATTTTGTGTCTCAATCAATGGTAAATCTGCAACGGCTAGCTCAAAAATAAGTTCGCATGATCTCAAGTCTCTTGTATAAGAAGACTGACATACTCGAGAAAAAGATTACGCAGCTTATCACTGTTTCTATACCTTTCTAGTTCTTAGCACAAACACTGTATTCTTGAGTTTACAAGTATCTCAAAAGATGGAAAGTATTAGAAAGCAAAACAAGAGTTGTGTCAAGTTTAGAGAAACATTGTTGCTGAAAATCGTTGGTGGTGAACGATCTAAAAACCACTATTGTGGTAACGAAAAGATCTAAGAAAATTCTTGTGACCTAAGGGAACTAGATGTAGGTACCGCACCGGTACTGAGCCAGTATAAAACTCATGCATTCTCAGACGCAATTTATTTTTGCTGCAAATCAAAACTTGCTGAAACAGTTTTGTCGATTGATTCCTTCTTAAGTCAACTAAGTTTTTAATTTGGTTACAATTCACCCCCCCTCTTGTACTTTCAGTATTGAGGCATGTACATTAGATGGTGATCTTGGCGCATTGGCACAGCTGCTGATGGTGAGCTGCATTCTACACTATGATTCATAGCACATGGAGTCTCCATCTTATTCAGCTATTATATCTTGTCTATTTCTTTTATTCCAGACAGATGTTGTGATAGTGTTGTATTATTCTAGTAGATGCTCATGCTCTTGTGACACCGGGTTTTGGGGGTTCCTAGTGGATGTTCATTATTTTATTTCACGTTGTTATTATCACTTCACTTTATGATTTATTTATATTCTGAACTTTGGTAAAGAAAAGCACAGGTTTCTATGAGTACTAGATTTTATTCTATTTATTTAATAAAATTTCTAATTTTATAAATTTGAAATATATAGTTAAGGAGGTTCATGCTTTGGCTCGCCAAGCAGTATAATTGGGCGCCATCACGACCTATTATAGGATTTGGATCGTGACATTCAACCTGAACAATTTGATCAATTACATACATAATTTGTTGTTAAAGACAAAATATGCAAATGAAAAGTAAAAAGATTACTAGATTTCTGGTAATGGAACCATTTTGTTTAACCAAAAAGTAGTTTTTTTTTTTTGTTAAAGCAAATAAAGGAATAATTTGGTTTCTAATAACAATTTTACTTCATTTTTCCATAAATAAAAGATTTGAAAACAATAGAAAGCAATATTGAGAGAATAAGGAAAAAGTTATCTTATTGATTATTGCAGTTATCTTCCAATAGGAAAGAAGATGATCTTCCAGCAGCAGAGAATATTAACATTATATGCAATTGATAATATAGCTTCGTGAATTTCGTGATGGGAGTATAAGATATGGTAAGGGAATTTATATAAGGGTACAATTTATAACTGTTTCGCCCTACTTAATTCCTGCTCATTACTAATATTTATTACATTGATTACTTATTACATGGGTGATTTCTAACGTTTATGGTAATAACGATCAATCGTGCATACTCAGGGATTATGCTGATTTCTTTCCATAATCGTGGCTATTAATGAACCTTCCATCTTTGTGGTCATTAATTATCCATTTCGCACCTATTTTTTCTTTTCCAGCTGTCAGGTATGGTAACTTTGACAATCCCGTGGGCGTTTTACTCATTCCTTCTCTAATCTCCTTTATTCTTTATTGTTTTAACTCTTATGCCACTTGTCAGCATATCATTAGTCCGCGTGGCGAGTCTATATTTCTACCAATACAACTAGTAGATTTTATAGCAGATTTCAGTTCGAGTTTACTTCCAGAAGCTGAAAATGAGGTTTGGGGACTTGGATATTATACACTAATGGATCCTTAAATATAAAAGGAGCAGGTTTGGGTATTGCCTTAATTTCACCTCCAGGAGAAATTATTGGGCAAGCAATAACATGTTACTTATAACTAACAATGAAGTAGAGTATGAGACAGTGATTGCAAGTTTGGATCTTACAAAAGAGATAGGAATTGAACAGATTGAAATTAAGCACAATTCTCAACTCATGGTAAATCAAATTCAAAGGAATTACGTGGCTCAAAAAACACGAATGCAGCAATACCTGGAAAATATACGGGAATTTTTGCATAAATTTTGAGTGTGGAAAGCTATACAAATACCAAGAGAGGAGAATACGGAGGTAGATGCATTAGAAAATCTGTGATCAGTAGCTGATGTGTCGAATATAGAAAATGCAATTGTGGTGCATTTATTCCACTCAGCACTCGATCAAACCAAGAACTAGGTAAATTTTAATAATTTGATGTGAGATTGGAGAAATGAATTCGTGAATTATTTGCAGTATGGAATATTACCTGAGGATAAAAGGTAATCCCATCGGTTGAGAATGCAAGCAGCTCAATACTGTTTGATAGAAGGTAATTTTTTTTAACAAATATTTGGTGGGCCATTAGCTTGATTCCTTGGGCCCTTACAATCTAAATACGTGATGCAAGAGGTACATGAATGACACTGTTGGAATCATGCTAGTAGAAGGTCACTAGTGAAAACGCTAATAAAAGCAGGGTATTACTGGCCAAAATAGAAGATGAAGCGGACAACTTCATAAGAAGGTGCGATAAATGTCAACGGTATGCAAACAATATGCATCAATCGGCAGAATTGCTCCATTCGGTTATCGCACAGTGGCCATTTATGAAGTAGGGGATGGGTATCGTAGGTCCTTTGCCGCAAGCACCAGGAAATGTAAGGTTTTTATTAATTTTAATTGATTATTTTTCTAAGTCGGTGGAAGCAGGTGCCTTCAAACAGGTACGAGAAAACGAAGTAATAGACTTCATTTGGAGGAGTATAATATGTAGATTCGGGCTTCCAAGGGAGATTGTATGTGATAATGGACCGTAATTTATGGGAACAAAGGTCACCGAATTTCTCAAAGGTTGGAAAATCAAAAGAATAAGATCAGCACCATACCATCCCGTAGCTAATGGGCAAGCAAAGTCGACAAATAATATTATTGTCAACAGTATGAAGAAAACGTTTCGAAGCAGCAAAAGGCAGGTAGCCTGAGGTGCTACTAGGGGTATTATGGGACTATAAAACAACAACAAAAACAAGCACGGAAGAAACTCCATTTCACTTGTTTATGGTACTGAGGCATTAATTCCAGTAGAGATAGGGGAACCGAGTCTGAGGTTTGAACATAAAAATGAATTATCCAACGAGGAGGAACTTTGAACAAATTTGGATTTGGCAGAAGAATGAAGGGAGACAACTTCAATATGGATGGTAGCGTAAAAGCAAGGATAGAACGATATTATTAAAGAAAAGCGAATCTTCGATATTTTAAGATTGGGGACTTTGTCCTTAGGAATGTGTTCCAGTCAATATAGGCGGTAAATGCAGGAAAATTAGGCCTGAATTGAGAAGGACCATATCGAGTTCGAGGCATTGCTGGAAAAGGAGCATGCGAGTTGGAGACCATGGACGAAAAAGTGTTACCTTCCAACTGGAATGCAGTACACTTAAAGAAGTACTACTTTTGAGCAACTACTCACGAAGTACTACTTTTGAGCAACTACTCACAATCAGATATCTCAAAGTTCATAATTTATTTGTCAATGAAGACACTAATCAAAGATCATCAGGTTCTAAATAGTAATTGCTTTAACGGACAATGTATTTGCTCAGGTATCTTCTTTCATGGTGTACTACATTGTGTTGCTTGTATTTTCCTGAGATTTGTAGAGAATTGACTAACTTGGTTCCGCATTGCTTCACAAAACCAGTGGCAATGTTTTATGTTCTTCTGCAATCAATAAGAAGTTTCTTCATAATGGAACTTTCCTGTTCTCTTCTGGGATCTCCTTAGAAGGAAACAATTTTATATATTTGGTAATTAAAATCCGATAACACGAATTCTCTTGAATGAAGGACCCCTTTTCCTTGTTTCCTTTGCTTGTTTAATGATGTTGATCGGCAATGAGTATGTACCTGTGGATATCAGGAAAGTGAAAGCAAAGAAGAAGGCCTTGATGAAGTGGATGATGATAATGACGAAGAACATGAGCAGGAACCCGAGGAAAAGGAGCCAATTGATAAGAAGCCTGCGGAAGTGATGGCACCCAAAGAATCTGAAAAACAGCTTTCAAAGAAGGAACTGAAGAAAAAGGAACTCGCGGAGCTTGAAGCTATGCTTGCTGAATTTAGTTATAACAAAGCTGAGGGAAAAGATGATTCACAAGGTATGCTATTTGTGAATGCAACTGTAACTCTGCCTCCACTAAAAGGGATAATGTAAATGGTTTTGTGCTCATAACAGCGACATGACATGATCGTTCTTAAGATGTCCTCGTTTTGCTTTCTAACATTGACAAAACATGTTTTCCCTTGGTCGTCATTTCTCTTTTATATTGTTCCCCTTCCCTCTTTTGTTTAATTTCCCACAGGAAAATATATGTTGCAATTCCTTCCTTTGTGATATGTCTTCTCTGTACTGCTCTCTCTCGTGCCTGCACTGCCCGTGATCTCTAGTGGATATTCTCGAACAATAATGATAGAGAAAAGACCATTTAGGGGAAAAGAAAGGGGAGGGAAGGTACCTTTTCATGCATTTCTTTCGGCGAGAGCGAGAAAGTTGTTTACCCTAGATTACGAGTAACAATTAAATTTATATGTGATTTTAAGGATGCGCGACCTGATTTAATACAGTTAATGAATAAAAAGAAATAGAGATTAATTTAGGAAACAAGAAAAAAGCAAACCGCCAAGATTGAGTGATCTTTCCGTGTTAAAGGCTCTTTTAACTAAAATATGAAGTAGACAGATGAGCAAAAGTAGACTATAGCTTTTCTTTATATTGATTGTATATCGAGCCTCCTTGACAAATGGGGTTGTTTGCTTATATAGGAAAGGTGAAGAATTCTATACAAGGTAAAAATCTCATTTACAAGGTAAGATATCCCTAGAATTAATGGATTCAACGTCTATATTGATCTGAGTCGCGATTCCCGCCGAGATGTTTGTGTATCACGAGATTTCCGGTCCTTCAGTTATGCAAATCAAATAACTTTACCGTAGGATGTTTTACCCTGATCGGCCTCGACGATTTCACTTCAAGCGCTTTGGCTTCGCTTCGTTCAAACGACATCCGGTCTCGGGCTTCTTATGTTCGATATTTCGGTCTCGACCTCTTGGTTGGTAACTCCAATCGACGTTGGTCGTCGAAACCCAAAACCGGTATTTCTTATGTAAGCGATCGGGTTCGACCCCGTACAAAAGTAATATTTATGTCCTTTGAAATGGAATTCTTTTCTTCTTTACAGCACGGAGTTGTATTCCCCAATATGGGAAGTTAACAATGTTTGCATTTTCTCGGACTTGGCCCAGTCGTGGGTACCTCAGAGAATACTCGCTGTTTGTCTCATAAGGAATCTAGAGCTTGTTCTTCCCTTCTTTTTTTCCCTATTGGAAGTTTTTGTATGCATTTCTTGTGATACTTCAAGAGTTGGATATTTGGTTCTAGGTTTGAGATAGGAATCAGTATTGCCTGTATATGATAGTTTTCAACCTTCTCTATGTGAGTAAGCCACTTGTTGACCACACCTTTAAAATTGTGCTCCTTTTGACTTGCAGGCATAAGAAGGCAGAAAATCTCAACGAGGAGATGGATAAGAAAGATGATAACAGAGCAACATTAGTCCTAGGATGTTGACACTGGAAACGGGACCATTGAGAGTGTTAGGACTGGATAAGCAGAGCTGGTACTTTTTCTTGTATATGTAGAGCCACAATGACACATCCATGAGCTATTTCAGCTCCTATCCAGTATATCTTGTCTGTAATTTTCCCACTTTGCCTCTGAAATTTTTACTCATTTCAAATCAAGAAGGTGTTTGATTAAAAAGAGCTAGTAATCATGGTTAACTTTGTTCCCTCTCTTCCCCCCTCCGCTATTGCCATATCTTTCATCTTGGAAGAACTCGCATAAACTCAAGATTTTCCTAGTTTCAAAGTTCACGATCTCTATTCACCCGCTCAAAGTTCTATTAGCGGGAATTCTCTTAAGCTAACCCCATTATATGGGGTCGAACCCGATCACTTGCATAAGAAGTACCGATTTTGAATTTGATGGTCAGCGTCGATTGAAATCGCCATCCGATGGGTCGAGACCGGAGTATCGAGAAGAGATGTCCGAGACCGAGAAATCGAGTAGAGAAGCTCGAGACCAGATGTCATCAGAATGAAACTCGAAGCTAAGGCGCTCGAGATGAGATCGTCGAGGCCGATCAGGGTAAAACATCCCATGGTAAAATTATCAGATTTGCGTAACTGAAGGACCGGAAATATTGTGATGTGTAAACATCTCGGCGGGAATCGCGGCTCAAATCAATAAAGACGTTAAATCCATTAATTCTAGGGATATCTTACCTTGTAAATAAGATTTTTACCTTGTATAGAATTCTTGACCCTCCCTATATAAACAGACAGCCCAATTTGTAAAAGAGACAAGATATACAACCAATATACAAAAGCTATAGTCTACTTTGCTCGTTTGTTTGCTTCATATTTTATTCCAAAGGCTTCTATCACAGGAAGATTACTCAATATTGGCGGTTTGCTTTTTCCTTGTTCATTAAATTTAGTCTCTATTTTTGTTTATTCTTTAGTTGTATTAAATCAGATCACGTGTCCTTAAAACCACATATAAATTTAATAGTTACTCGTAATCAGGGTAAACAGTTTGGCGCCCACCGTGGGGCTAAGGATAATAGTGATCATTTGATACAATTTTCTATCATACAGACTATTTTACACTTGTTCTTTGCAGAATATATTTTTTTAGGTTACAGTACAATCATGTCACATTCTTAATCTGTGCCTCAATACGTCGATGGCGAATTTAACCACCAGGGCGAAAACAACAACTTGGCGCCCGGTAATGAAGTTCCAGTCGACGCTAACTCACAAATAGCGGTTGATGTGGATCGGACCTCTGACCCATCGAACAGTGTTCGAAGAGAATACCGCTCGGCGAAGCAGAACAACGAGGAGGATGGGATTAGCCTCAGGATGATATTCAACATGTTGCAAGCCCAGCAAGCGGCCATTGCTCAGCTACAAAATCGGAGCCAAGTTTCGAATGGGGTCCTCCTCGGGAAATTATCCCCGAAAATGAACCTATCACAGTGGAACCAAGCGAAGGCTGATCGGGGGCTAACACCGGGATCATGAAAATGCTCGAGGAGTTAACCAGACGAGTCGAGTCAGGCGAGAAGAAGATCGAGGCCAATGATAAAAAGGTAGAAACATATAATTCGAGGGTGGACCAAATACCAGGAGCACCTCCAATATTAAAAGGTTTAGACTCAAGGAAATTCGTACAGAAACCTTTTCCATCAAGCGCCGCCCCAAAACCCATACCGAAGAAGTTTCGCATGACGGAGATTCCAAAATACAATGGGACATCTGACCCAAATGAGCATGTAACAGCATACACATGCGCCATAAAGGAAAATGATCTCGAAGACGATAAGATTGAGTCCGTTCTCTTAAAGAAATTCGGAGAGACATGTCAAAGGGGGCAATGACTTGGTACCACAACTTGCCCCCGAATTCCATCAATTCTTTTGCCATACTTGCGGACACCTTCGTGAAAGCTCATGCAGGTGCCATCAAAGTCGAGACACGGAAATCGGACTTATTTAGAGTTAGGCAAAGAGATAACGAGATGCTCAGGGAATTCGTATCTCGCTTTCAGATGGAACGAATGGACCTACCACCGGTCACTGATGATTGGGCCGTACAGGCCTTCACCCAAGGACTCAACGCTCGAAGTTCAACGGCTTCACAACAGCTTAAGCAAAGCTTGATTGAATATTCAGCTGCCACATGGGTAGATATACACAACCGATACCAATCGAAGATTAGGGTCGAGGACGATCAACTTGGAGCCCCCTCGGGATCCACTTACCCCATCAGAACTCATGATAGGGTTCAAAGAGATATTTATCAAGAGCCAAGATCGAGCAGAGACAGGCATCGACCATATCCTGGGGACCGAAAGGCCATTCCAATAAGGCAGGGTTCCCCGAGACGAGAAAGGAGGAACGATCTTAATCGGAGTAGCCGAGGACCGTTGGCGAGAAACAACTTCGAAAGAGCCACTGGCCATCGAGAAGCACCGCGACTGTCCGAATATAACTTCAACGTCGACTCGGCTACTCTCGTATCGGCCATAGGTCGCATTAAGGATACCAAGTGGCCTCGACCGCTGCAATCGGATCCAGCTAAGAGAGACCCCAGTTTGATATGTAAGTATCATGGTACACATGGGCACAAGACAGAAGACTGTCGACAGTTGAGAGAAGAGGTGGCACGGTTGCTCGAAAATAGGCACCTTCGAGAGTTTTTGAGTGATCGAGCCAAAAACCATTACGGGAACAGGAATAGGCCAGTAAACCAGGAGGAGCCTCAGCACACGATCAATATGATAATCGGCAGGGTAGATACACCCCAAGGTCCGGTATTGAAACGCACAAAAATATCCATCACCCGAGAAAAGCGCACTCGGGATTACACGATAGAGGGAGCTTTGCACTTCAGCGAGGAGGATGCAGAAGGAATCATACAACCCCATAACGACGCCTTAGCAATATCGGTGCTTATACAAAAACTAAGGTGAAGCGTGTGTTGGTCGACCCTGGTAGTTCGGCCAACATAATCCGATCATGGGTTATCGAACAGCTCGAGTTGACAGATCGAATTATCCCTGAAGTTCGGATCCTCAATGGTTTCAACATGGCTTGCGAAACAACCAAAGGAGAAATAACTTTACCAGTGAACACTGCTGGTACCGTTCGGGAAACGAAATTATGCATAATCGAAGGAGATATGAGATACAACGCCTTACTCGGGAGACCATGGATTCATGATATCAGAGCGATACCCTCGACACTGCACCAAATATTGAAATTCCCATCGGCTGATGGGATCATAACTGTTTATAGAGAACAACATGCGGCGAAAGAAATGTTCGCAGTAAAAGAAGCAGTGCCGAAACCAATAGCTCCTTCCCAAAGAACCAAATAGCAATCACAGGCATCGCCTTCAACGAACGAAGGTGAACGGGAGCTTCCCGAAGATGATGACTACGGGATTCCCCGGTCATTCATCGGCCCCGACGAATCCGAAGCAACTAAGTCAACGGTCTAGGAACTCGAGCAAATTTCACTCTGAGAAGATGCACCGGATTGGAAGGTATACCTGGGCTCGGGCTTAAGTTCCGAGCTCAGGACAAAACTTATTCATTTTCTTTCAGCTAACGAAAACTCTTTCGCTTGGTCCCATATTGACATAACAGGGATACCTCCGGAGATCACGACTCACAAACTGAGCATCGATCCTAAATTTCGGCCAGACAAGTAAAAGAGGAGGCCTCAATCCGAAGTCAAGAAAGTATTCATCAAAGATGAGGTAACCAAGCTTTTAAATATAGGATCCATTCGGGAAGTTAAATACCCGGAATGATTAGCAAATGTAGTTGTAGTTCCTAAGAAGGGAAATAAGTTAAGAATGTGCATAGATTATAAAGATTTAAACAAAGTATGCCCTAAAGATTCTTTTCCCCTACCTAACATCGATCGCATGATCGATGCCACCGCTGGCCACGAGACCCTTAGCTTTCTCGACGCCTACTCCAGCTACAACCAGATACGAATGGATAAGGATGATCAAGAAAAGACATCCTTCATCACTAAGTATGGTACATACTGCTATAACGTGATGCCATTCGGGTTAAAGAATGCGGGGGCTACTTATCAACGCCTAGTAAACAAAATGTTTGAAAAACAATTAGGAAAAATAATGGAAGTTTACATTGATGATATGTTAGTTAAGTCCCTGCGAGCAGAGGACCATTTGAGCCATTTGCAGGAAACGTTTGATGTGTTGAAACGGTACAACATGAAGTTAAACCGGAGAAGTGCGCATTTGGAGTGGGCTCAAGAAAATTCCTCGGTTTCATGGTCTCGAATCGGGGAATAGAAATTAACCCCGAAAAAATAAAAGCCATCGAAGACATCACATTTGTAGATAGTGTAAAGGCTGTACAAAAGCTGACAGGTCGGATAGTTGCTTTAGGCCGATTCATTTCGAGATCTTCCGATAGAAGTCACCAGTTTTTCAACTTGCTGAAAAAGAAGAACGATTTCTCGTGGAGTCCGGAATGTCAGGGCGCATTAGAAGAACTTAAGAGATATCTCTCTAGCCCACCTTTGCTGCATACACCAAAAACGGGTGAACAATTATACCTCTACCTTGCCGTTTCGGAAGTAGCGGTGAGTGGGGTCCTGGTCCGAGAAGAACAAGGTACACAGTTTCCTATTTATTACATCAGTAGAGCCTTAGGAGAAGCCGAAACTAGATACTCGTATTTAGAAAAATTAGCATTCGCTTTATTGAGTGCCTCTAGGAAGCTAAAACCCTACTTCCAGTGCCATCCTATATGTGTAGTAACGACTTATCCCCTGAGAAATATAATGCATAAGCCGGAGCTATCCGGCCGATTGGCCATGTCGGCCATCGAAATAAGCGGGTACGATATCGAATATCGGCCCCGAACCTCGATCAAAATCTCAAGTATTGGCAGATTTCGTTGCAGATTTTGCGTCGTCACTAATACCTGAGGTAGAAAAGGAATTAATGACCAAATCGGGTACTCCTTCAAGAGTGTGGACCCTGTTCAGAGACAGTGCTTCGAACTCGAAAGGATCGGGGCTTGTTATCGTACTAAAGCCCCCAACCGGAAACACTATTCGACAGTCTATTAAGACTGTAAAATTGACTAACAACGAAGCGGAGTATGAAGCTATGATTGCAGGTTTAGAGCTGGCCAAAAGCCTGGGAGCAGAGATAATCGAAGCCAAATGTGATTCCCTCCTCGTGGTCAACCAAGTGAACAGGACTTTCGAAGTCAGAGAAGGGCGAATGTAGAGGTATTTGGACAAGCTTCAAGTCACGTTGCACAGGTTTAAAGAATGGACTTTACAGCATATACCTCGAGAACAAAATAGCGAGGCCGACGCCCTCACCAACCTGGGATCATCGGTCGAAGATGAGGAGATTGAGTCCGAAAAGGTCGTACAACTCTTGAGGTCAGTGGTGGAGGAAGGCCATGCCGAAATTAATTTGACAAGCTTGACCTGGGATTGGAGGAACAAGTATATAGAATACCTCAGCTCAGGTAAACTCCCTTCGAATCCCAAAGAATCGAGAGCATTGCACACAAAGGCAGTCGAGTTCTATTTATCCGATGATGGGACCCTATTCAGAAGGACATTCAGAGGCCCCCTCGTAATATGCCTTGGACCAGGCGACACCAAGTATATTTTAAAAGAAGTACACGAAGGCTCATATGGGAATCACTCCGGTTTTGAATCCTTGGTTCGAAAAATAATTCGAGCCGGCTACTATTGGATTGATATGGAGAAAGATGCAAAGGAGTTCGTTCGCAAGTGCAACGAGTGCCAAAGGCACGCACCGATGATCCACCAGCCCGGAGAGATACTACATTCGGTCCTATCGTTATGGCCATTCATGAAATGGGGAATGGACATCGTTGGCCCTCTCCCTTATTCGCCAGGTAAAGCTCAATTTATTTTTTTTATAACTGATTACTTTTCCAAATGGGTTGAAGCGCAGGCTCACGAAAAAGTTAGAGAAAAGGAAGTGATCGACTTCATCTGGGACCATATCATATGTCGATTTGGGATGCCATCGGAGATCGTGTGCGATAATGGCAAGCAGTTCGTCGGCAGTAAAGTGACAAAGTTCTTCGAAGACAACAAGATCAAGAGGATCTTATCGACGCCCTATCACCCCAGCGGCAACGGACAAGCTGAGTCGACCAACAAAACCATAATTCGAAACTTGAAGAAAAGGTTAACCGACGCAAAGGGAAAATTGAAAGAAATATTGCCCGAGGTTCTATGGGCGTACCACACAACCGAGAAAACCAGCACCGGGGCCACTCCTTTCTATCTAGTATACGGTGCTGAGGCGTTAATACCAGTCGAGGTAGGCGAATCGAGTATCAGGTTCCGATGTGCAACCGAGGAATCAAATCGAAAAGCTATGAACATCAATTTAGAATTATTGGACGAAAGAAAGGAAGCAGCCCTTTTTCGAATGGCGGCCCAAAAACAAAAGATCGAAAGATATTACAACCGGAGAGCCCATCTTCGACACTTCAACATCGGAGACCTGGTGCTTAGAAGAATCACACCCAATACTCGAGATCTGAATGAAGGAAAGTTAGGACCGAACTGGAAAGAGTCCTACACCATCTTGAAGGTCACCGAAAAGGGATCTTACAAGCTCGGAACCATGGAGGGCAAACAACTGCCAAACAATTGGAACATAAGCCACCTAAAGCGATACTATTGTTAAGGTATGAAATTTCATTTTTTTCGTTTGTTTGTTTTACTAACGACTGCAGGTATTGAACGAGGTAATCTCGAACCAGGAAGCACAGGACATTAGGGATGAAAGCACGCAATGGACTCTTTTTCCCTTCGACCGGTTTCATCCCAAATTGGGTTTTATGGCAAGGTTTTTAATGAGGCAATCAGTAATCGTGCTAACTTAGATCGGTCGCTCATCAAAGGCAATAATATTTGGTGCACAACTTCGGCCGACCATGAATATTAGAAGATTGCTTATCTACTTCGACTCATTGTTTGGCCACTTCAATTCGGGGGAATTTCTCATAGATCGTTAGGAATCAATGTAAGGGTCAAACGGTCGAAAGTACCGTGCCCCAGTAGATTGATCTACCCCCTAAGCAAATTGTACAAGCATCTGAATGCTAATAAAAGCTTTTCGACACCGATATCTTGTCTCCGAGCCCAAGGGCCCCTTCAAATTTTATTACATGTTCAGAAATTAACATTGTTCAGAACTTCACACGAAAATCGAAGGGAAGTAAGACCTGTTAAGGCAAATCCCAACTTATAAAAGGCTAACCGAACCAAGTAAAACTCGAAGAGGGGTAACACCGGTGAAGGCAAACCCCAATTTCTTAAAAGGCCAAGGCCTTATCGAGTTAATGAAACTCGAAGGGAAGTAAGACCTACTGAGGCAAATCCCAATTTATAAAAAGCTAAGGCCGAATCAAGTTAGACTCGAGGAGAATTGAAGTTTGTTAAGGCAGAACTCCGATTTCTTAATGGGCCAAGGCCACGTCGAATTAATAAAATTCGAAAAGGAATAAGACCTATTAAGGCAAACCTCGGCCCCCCTTCGAGGCTTGGGCCTTACCCAATCGGCCGTGAAAGGGGAAAATCTACTGAGAAATAAGCTACATCTTAACTAAGCCTGAAGGGCAGAAAATTCTACAAATTGAATTATCAGAGAGTCAGAATAGATCGTACAAGAAAAGGAGATAAAGGAACATCTTTTATATATAAAAAGCAAAGTATGCTACAAAAGGTGAGAATCCTAAAAAGACATATTATACAACAGATGGCATCAATCAGAATCCTCGGAGTCTTCTTCTTCTTCTGGGAAGGCCCGCTTTCTAGCATTGACTTCGATCCTTGCTGCATCATCAACCTCGGTGGATAGATCGAAGCCTCGAGCTTGTAACTCCTCGAGAACAGAAAGGCGGGTTTGGCACTTGGCATACTCGACCAGAATCTTTGATTGCTCTTGGGCAGCCTTGGCATCGGCCCTGTATTGAGCTATTAGATCATCGGCATCAGCTTTGGACGTGGCAACTTCGGATTTTGCCCATTGCAGCTCGTTGACCAAATATCACGATCCGAGGTAAGCGTCTCGACTTGGGATTGAAGTGTATCGGTGCTCTTAGTTAGAGTCCCGATTTTCTCTTGTGCCTCCGAGACTTGTTCTTCCAAAGAAACCACTCGAGCTTAGAGAGTCTCCTTTTCCAAGGTCAGCAGATCGGTCTTAGCTCTCCATTCACCGGTTTCTACCTTGGCCTCGCTCAATGCGGATCGGAATTGATTTATTCGGTCAAGTTGCTGCCCCATTGATTCGCTCAAATTACACCTTAATGATAGTGTAAGCGATCGATGTCAAATATAGTAACCCAATAAGGTTGGGGTCGAATCCCACAGGGAATAGGCGTGAAACTATTGTCTAATTAATGTAATACTTGACTAAGTCGTAATTCTATCAAGTACGCCAAATAGAATAAAGAAGTATTGAATTTATAAACAAGCGAAAATTGAAAACTAATTTGTTCAAGTGTGAATATGGAAAATATGAATTTAAGAGACCAAGGTTGTGCCCCCTTTAATGTAGTAGAATGTTCTTGATATTAATATTGAATACCTTTCTTGATATGCAATTGGTGTTTAATTTACTACCCAATATTTCCCAATATTTGGATAATGTATCCTCTTACGATTCTCCCGAATACAAAAGAGTCAATCTTAAGAACAACCAATTAAACTCCAAATTAAAACCTACTTATTCCTAAGTGATTTCGTTAAACAAGGTTTAAAGCCTTAAATTTTTGTCATTTATTTCTACCAAACTCTATCTCACTTTCCCAAGATAAGTTAGAGTCAATTGGCATTCGTTAATGTTTGCAACCACTAACGATTAATTGAAGAACAAGAAATAAATAAATATCAAGATTCCTTTGGAATTGGATTCAATATCAAAATCTCAACACATTCTACCCATCTAGGGTTCACAACCTCAGAGTTTGAGTTTAGCTACACATACTGATAATTAAAGAATAAGGAAGAGTAATTGATATCATCTTACAAAAATAGAGGGTTTTCAATCACCAAAAGCTTCTAAGAATTCAAAATACTCAAGTGTCGTACTTTGTACTCTAAGTTCTGACAAGAATCCCTTCACAAAATCCTATAAAACCTATTTATACAGGCCCAAAACTCGAGGCGAATGTCGGTCAGCTTTGCCCTTGTTGAAATAATGCGGACCGCATTTCTGTCGCAGAACAAGAATGCGGTTCGCAAATCATCATCATCCATCGCAAATCCCACCAGACAGTTTTGCTCTCGTCGCATCTTGGTTTGCGGTTCGCATGTTGAATATGCGATCGCATTTTGCACACTGATTTCCACTCAGAACTCTGTTCATGTTTGCGATTTCACCAGGCCATTTCGCGGTTCGCATTCCTGTTTTGCGGTCGCATTTGCGACCGCATTCTCGACATGAATATTGGCCTAAAGTTCTGTCTTCGTTTGCGATCTACTTGTAGAATATGCGATTCGCATGTCTATTCTGTGACCGCATTTTTACATATGCGATGCTCTTAACCTCTTTTCTTGTCTTCAACTAACTTTTTGAACTCTTTTCTGTTCTTCAGGGTCTTGACACTTGTTATTCTGCAAATACACTAAAATTACATAAGTATCATGGGAATTAACAAGTAAAACAAGTTAGACTTTAAGAAAATAGTATCAAAATGTGCCGAAATTACCCGGCACATCACCCATCTGGTCGAGTGTAGTAGCGTTCTCCCTGCGCATAAACTCTAGCTCAACCCGAAGGGTCGACATCTCCCCTTCGAGTCGCTAACGGCGTGCCTTTTCTTCCCTTAGTCGAAGAAAAGCCTTATGATGAAGCACCGAGGCCTACGAATATGAAAGAAATAAAGACAGTCAGTCCAGATTGAAAAGTAAAATAACAAACACCAAACAAAGCCTGTAAGAAGCTTTACCTTATTTGACACCTGTTGAGCTTCATTGAATAAGCAGGCCTCATCCACCTCATCCATTGCAGCCTGATCTTCCTCGGTTACCAGACACAGAAGATAACTAGCCACCCCCACAAGCGCAGAAAGGGCCCTAGCATCTTCGGGAATGGCAAACTTTATTATCCTTTTCCGATCAGGGTTGGAACTTAGAGCAGGAAATCTATCGACCAGCTTGGGACCGAAAGATGCCCTGCTTGTCTCGGCGGGGGGACTCTTCCTTGGCACTTCGAGCCCAAAGGTGTCAGCCGATGGCACACCGTCGAAGAAGTCTTCAAAAGGCCCTTCCGGTACGTGGCCTCTGCTCGGCGAGTGCGCTCTTGCAACTCGGGCTTCATTGAGGGTTGCCTCCGAGAAAGAAGGGGAGTCCGTTGCTTCTGGGGGACCCGAGGTTCCCTGCGCTGTCTCCCCTGCATTGGCGGTAGCCCCGGTTCTCGCCCCTACATCGAGGTCCTCTACTCGATGAATACGAGCTTCATCGGTCCTCGGCTCGGGGACTGCCCGAGATGGCTCGTTGCTTAAGATCTCGAGGCCCCTATCTTCCACCTTCCGGACCCACTCTTCCAAATGCTGAATCGCAACCGGCATTTGAGAAACAACTACATCTTACAAAATATATTAGTGAGATAACAAAGGAAAAACAACAGACGAATTAGGATAGGAAAATGATTCGTACGGTTCATGTTCCACTTTTCAGGGAACGGCATATCTTCTGCAGGGATTAGGTCCGACGTCCTTATTCGAACAAATCGGCTCATCCAACCTCGGTCCTTGTCCTCGTTAATACTCGAAAATGGGGCTTTGCTTGCCCAGCAAGCGAGTTTTATTAGTCCCCCTCGGAAGACTCGGGGACTGTATAATCGCAGCAGATGATCGATGGTGAAAGGATGCCCATAGACCTTGCTCATGAAAAAACGAAAAAGATGAATTATTCGCCAAACGGAGGGGTGAATCTGACCCAACGTAACATTGTACCTTTTGCAAAAGGCGACAATGATGGGGTCCAAAGGTCCGAACGTGAATGGGTAAGTGTAAACAATCAAATAGCCCTCCACATGGGTGGTAATTGCCTCGTCTGGTGAGGGAACTACCACATCTTTGCCAACCAAGTTACATTCTACCTTCACCCTCTCGATGGTTTTGCTCGTGATCGAACTTATATATCTGACGACCAGTTCACCATGGCCCGGTACAGAAGAGGCCTTCTCACCCTTAAAGTCAGAGCCGATTGAGCATCCGACCAGTACGAACGCCTTTAAAGGAGGCTCTGTCGAAGTTTCCTCAGCAATGACAGGCTTGGCCTCTTCAGTAGGTTGAGAGGAAGAGGGTTGCTGCTTCTGAGGAACAGACTTAGATGTCTTTGCCATTGGAATTAAAGAGATGGAAAGCAAGTAGATGCAAGCGTAGGAAGAGAGATCACTTGAAGAACAGAGTTTAGAGAACTTGGACAATATGGTGCTCAAACGACGCAAACTTGAAAACTGAAGAATGAGAGGGCTATTTATACTTTTCAAAAGCGGCGGTTCGAAACCCAAAATGAGAAAGCATTAATTGGTGTTTGCAGGAATTGCAGAGTTTGTCGTCAGTTGGTACATGAAAAGACCTTTTTGATACTGGCCACGGGCGTCATCACGCTGCCGTCATCTATTAACAAGATGTTTTGTGTTATCTGATTTGACGTTCCGAATTCCGTGTCACTCACCATAAGTATGTCTCCACTTAGCCTAATCTTAAAAGCGGCGGCTCATATTGTTTCTTGTCATTACTCTCCAAAAAATGAGGGGACTATCTGTATGGGGTCGAACCCGATCACTTGCATAGGAAGTACCGGTTTTGGATTTGACGGCCAGCGTCAGTTGAAATCACCATCCGATGGGTCGAGACCGGAGTATCAAGAAGAGATGTCCGAGACTGGGACATTGAGTAGAGAAGCTCGAGACCAGATGTCATTAGAACGAAACTCGAAGCCAAGACGCTCGAGATGAGATCGTCGAGGCCGATCAGGGTAAAACATCCCATGGTAAAGTTATCAGATTTGCGCTGAAGGACTGGAAATCTTGTGATGTGTAAACATCTCGGCAGGAATCGCGGCTCAAATCAATAAAGACGTTAAATCCATTAATTCTAGGGATATCTTACCTTGTAAATAAGATTTTTACCTTGTATAGAATTCTTGACCCTCCCTATATAAACAGACAGCCCCATTTGTAAAAGAGACAAGATATACAACCAATATACAAAAGCTATAGTCTACTTTGCTCGTTTGTTTGCTTCATATTTTATTTCCAAAGGCTTCTAACACAGGAAGATTACTCAATATTGGCGGTTTGCTTTTTCCTTGTTCATTAAATTTAGTCTCTATTTTCGTTTATTCTTTAGTTGTATTAAATCAGATCACGTGTCCTTAAAACTACATATAAATTTAATTGTTACTCGTAATCAGGGTAAACACCCATAATTCTCTTGGCGTACCATCTTTTGTTCCTAGTTCCCTGTCCAAATGCTAGCTCATCAGCCTCAACTATTTCGTTTTCTCTCTGACCCCTTATTTCTTTCCTCTGAATGTGAGAAATACCAAGGATTCGGCTGCATGGGTTTAATTCATTGGGTTAAACAACCAGGCCTATAATTTTGGGGCCGCTATATGTACTACTTTGAGGACTCTGAAGCTAGAAGCTACGCATATTAATGTGAGTGATTCCATGAAGTATCGCCAATCTGACTAATTTGTGTGAAACAAACAACTGTATCATCCTGAATATTATGTTACTTATGGAATTGGCATGAGGTTTCTGCGTTTATAAATCCAGTTCCAGTGCATGGTGAGTATAATTCATTTTCTTTTCTTAGTTAGCCTACTTTGGGTTATGCCGTAGATGCATTTCGAGTTTTATCCAGTTGTTTAATTTGATGCTCATCCAGTGCATATATGTTTCAAGTTGATGTGATTTGGACTCTGTGAGTACTAATGTGTTTTCAAGGAGAATAGTTTCATAGGTTATGTCTGCTACGGAAGCCAAATGTACATAGTGTGAATGAGTCACAACTACTATACCAAAAATTATGACAGCCACTAAATAATAAATAAGACAATAAAGCAACAATAAAAGGAACACCAGAATTTATGAGGTTCGGCCAATTTTGCCTACTTCCTCGGACACAATCAATATTTTATTCCACTCTAAAAATACAAGTGAAATAATACTAAAAAAAGAAGATACAAATGCCTTAAGAAGATAACAAGGCAAATGAGAGGTATATCTAAATCCTAAACATTAGGCCTCCTTTTATAGGGAAAAAATCCCAACCAAATATGTCACCCACCAATGTGGGACTTTTGACATTTTCAACAAATCTCCACCTTGGCAAAATTCCACATCTTTAATTTTCTTTCAATAACAAATTTTGGTTGTGTCTTCATCTTCAATCTTCAATGTTCAACAATGTTGATCAAATCCAAACAATGTTGAAACTTGATCGCAGTCACCACTTTTTTCAGCATATCAGCAGGATTCTCTGTAGTATGAATTTTCTTTACCGTGACTCCACCTTCTTCTATGATTTCTCGTACAAAATGATACCGAACATAAACGTGCTTCGTCCTTGCATGATAAACTTGGTTCTTCGCTAATTGAATAGCACTTTGACTATCACAAAAAATTGTGATACTTTTTCGTCCAATACCAAGCTCCTTTAGCAACCCCTGAAGCCAAATTGCCTCCTTCACAGCCTCTGTAATAGCCATGTACTCTGCCTCTGTTGTAGACAAAACAACTGTTGACTGTAAAGTAGACTTCCAACTAATTGGTGCCTTTGCAAAAGTAAACACATAACCAGTAGTTGATCTTCGTTTGTCCAGATCACCCGCAAAATCTGAGTCACAATATCCAACTATAGACTGATTGCTTTCCTGCTCAAAAACTAACCCAACACCTACAGTATTATGAATATACCGTAGAATCCACTTTACAGCTTGCCCATGCTCTTTTCCTGGATTATGCATATATCTGCTAATAACTCCAATAGCTTGTGAAATATCAGGTCTTGTACAGACATTGCATACATCAAGCTACCAACAACATTTGCGTATGGTACCCTTGACATATACTCCTGTTCAACTTCATGTTTTGGCGACATAGTAGTACTTAGCTTAAAATGAGGAGCAAGTGGAGTACTAACTGGCTTAGTCTTCTCATCTATGCCAAAACGTTATAGTACTCTTTTCAAATATTCTTTCTGAGATAAACAGAGTTTCTTTGAACGTCTATCTCTTATTATCTCCATGCCAAGAATTTTCTTTGCCTCACCCAGATCCTTCATCTCGAACTCCTTCTTAAGTTGAATCTTCAACTTATCAATTTCTTCCGAATCCTTGGAAGCTATCAACATATAGGAGAAGATATATAAAGGAACCATCTTTAAGCTTGCACAAATACACGCAATGATCGTACTTGCTTCTCTTGTACCCTTGCCGCAACATAAACTTGTTAAATCGTTTGTACCATTGTCTAGAAGATTGTTTCAATCCGTACAACGATTTTTCAAGTTTGCATACCATATTTTCCTTTCCAACGACTTTGAATCCTTCTATCTGAGTCAAGTAGATTTCCTCCTCCAAGTTTCCATGTAAAAACGCAGTTTTTACATCCATCTGAACTAGTTCCAAATCCAACTGTGCTACCAAAGCCAACATAATTCTAATGGAAGAATGTTTTACAACTAGAGAAAACACTTCATTGTAATCAATTCCCTCCTTTTGAGCATATCCTTTGGCCATCAATCTTGCTTTGTAGCGAACATCTTCTTGGTTAGGAAATCCTTCTTTCTTTGCAAATATCCATATGCACCCAATTGTTTTCTTTCCCTTCGGGAGATTGGCCAATCTCCATGTATGATTCTGATGAAGGGACTGTATTTCATCATTCATGGCAATCCTCCACTTATCTTCTTCTGAACTTTGGACTGCGTCTTTATAAGTGGCAGGAACATCATCAGCTACAATTGAGGCAGCACAAGCAACCGTCTCTATGAGACGAACAGGTTTTGTTATTGTCCTTTTTGGCCTGCTAGTTGCTATTGATTCAAGTTGTTTTTGAGGTTCCTGAGTTGGAATCTCCCTCTCTACTGGCTCTTCTTCTAGAGGATAATCTTCATTTGTTTCCTCCTCTACTTCTTTTGTAGGAAAAATAAATTTTCCCTCAAACTCCACCTGCTTAGAAGCACCCTCATTTTGTTTGGTATCTTCTGTTACCTTATTTACCATAACAGATTCATCAAAGGTAACATCCCTGCTGAATATTACTTTCTTTGTCATAGGACACCATAAGCGAGATCCTTTGACTCCAGAAGTAATCCCCATAAAAATAGCCTTCTTTGCCCTTGGATCTAATTTTGACTCTATCACATGATAATATGCAGTTAAGCCACACACGTGCAAAGAGTCATAATCTATAGCAGGCTTTCCATACCATTTTTCAAATGGTGTCTTGCTATCAATAGCAGCAGATGGTAGACGATTAAGGAGGTGGCATGCATATGTAATTGCCTCAGCCCAAAATTCTTTGCCCAAGCCAGCATTGGACAACATACACCATACCTTCTCCAGTAAGATCCGGTGCATACGTTCTGCCACTCCATTCTGTTGTGGTGTATGTCTGACAGTGAAGTGTCGGACGATGCCATCATTTTCATAGACCTTATTAAAATGATCATTTTTGTATTCACCTCCATTGTCTATGCGAATACACTTGATCCTCCTGACTGTTTGATTCTCCACCATCATCTTCCATTTGAAAAAAATTTCCAACACTTCATCTTTGTTCTTCATTGTATACACCCACACTCTTCGGGAAAAATCATCTACAAAGGTTATAAAATAATGCTTCTCACCCAATAAAGGTGTTTTGGAAGGACCCAAACATCAGAGTGTACATAATCCAAAATGCCTTTAGTATTATGGATTGTTGTACCAAATTTAACCCTTGTCTGTTTCCCTTTGACACAATGCTCGCAAAACTCCAAGTTGCAAGCCTTTACTCCTTTTAACAATCCTTGATCTGATAGAGTTTTTAAGGATTTTCCTCCAGTATGTCCCAAGCGCATGTGCCATAGCCTGGTTGATTCCGTCTCTTTTTAGTCACTGGATGTCATTGTCGCTGTCCCAATAACTGTACTACCGCGATAATAGTACATGTTATTGTTCTTTCGATTGGCCTTCATTACCACTGGTGCACCAGAGCATACTCTCATCACTCCATTTTCTGCAATGATTTTGAACCCTTTTGATTCTAGGGCTCCCACGGAGATGAGATTCTTCTTCAAATCCGGTACATATCAAACATCTGTTAATGTTCTGATCATTCCATCATGGTTCCTTACTCGTATTGAACCAATGCCATATGAGGTAAGAGGGCTGTTATCCGCTGTGTGGATGACTCAATATTCTCCTTCTTGAAAACCCACGAACCAGTCCCTGTTGGAACACATATGATAGCTACAAGCTGAGTCTATAAGCCATATGTATGATGATGTTGATGGCTCTGTTGTAACTAATGAGAAGTCTGAATCATCACAATCAGCTACATTTGAATCCATAATGGCCTTTCCATTGTTACGTTTGGCCTTATTCTTCAACTTCGGACAGTCTTTCTTCCAGTGCCCCTTTTCTCGACAAAAGGCACATTCATCTTTGCTGAGTCTAGATCTTGACTTGGATCTTCCCTTCTTTGTCCTTGTTTGATTTTGAGGACGACCCCTCACAACCAGTGCTTCTCCTTCTCCGCCCTTTTGTTTTTCTCCCTTTCTTTGTTCATAGCTGTACAAAGCCGAACAAACTTCTCTGAGAGAAATTTCGTCATGCCCATGGAGTAGAGTAGTTTCAAGGTGCTCGTACTCATCAGGAAGTGACCCCAACAACATCAAGGCCAAGTCACCATTATCAAAAGTTGCATACATATTTTGCAAATTTGTGACCAACTTATTGAAACTGGTGATATGTTCATTCATCGTGGTACCAGGAACATAGGTGAAGTAAAACAGTCTCTTCTTCATGCACAATTTATTTTGACTATTTTTCTTCAAAAATTATCCTCCAGTGCTTTCATAATTTACTTGCAGAAGTTTCCTTTGTGTATGGATATTTCTGCTCTCTAGCAAGGTAGGATCGAATGGTACCGCAAGCAACACGGTTGATAATTTTCCAATCTTCTTCTCCAATAATATTTGGTTTCTTTTCTTCAATGGCAAGATCTAGCCCTTGTTGAAAATGGACATCTAGAACCTCGCCTTGCCACATCCCAAAATGTCCTGACCCGTCAGAAACTTCTACCGCAAATTTCGCATTTGACACAATTCTTGTCATAAACGAAGATGCCAACGATGACGTATTATTGACACTTGATGTAGATTCTTCTTGTTTATTGTCTCCCAATTTTGACACAAAATTATTTAATAGCTGACGACACAAATCAAGATTATTTCCTTTCTAGTGTGGAAGATCAAACTAAATTGCAACCACAAAGCATACTCAGACAGAACCTTGACTCAGTTACCAAGATAAATCTTTTCTGATGTGGAAGATCAGACTATGCTGCAACCACAGAGCATACTTAGACAGTACCTTGGCTCTGATACCAATTATTACGGAAGCCAAATGTATATAGTGTGAGTGAGTCACAACTACTATACCAAAAATTATGACAGCCACCAAATAATAAATAAGACAATAAAGCAACAATAAAAGGAACACCAAAATTTACGAGGTTCGGCCAATTTTGCTACTTCCTCGGACGCAATCAATATTTTATTCCAGAAATGCCTTAAGAAGATAAGAAGGCAAATGAGAGGTATATCTAAATCCTAAACATTAGACCTCCTTTTATAGGAAAAAAATCCCAACCAAATATGTCACCCACCAATGTGGGACTTTTGACATTTTCAACAATGTCAACCTACCTTTCTAAAGTAGGAAAAGATACCAATTGAAGTTTTCTCAAATAGGCAAGAAAAAACATCTATCAGAGAATAAAAGTAGAGATGTTTCAAAGATGTCTTTCCTTGTTTAGAAAGAGAGGGAAGGGAGTGGTTATCAAACTTAAAAGAACCCAAAGATGGTGTGGATAAACAACAATTACAAGGCTGGCGTTTGTAAAATAAACAACAGATACAAGTCACCAGTAATACTTTGTGCCTTAAAATTGGAATAGTTTTACTTAATTTCTACTTACTCCTCACCTACTAAATATCTGGAAAACTCCTCATAGTCTTTAACTTGGATGGGCATAGTTTTGGGATATTTTAGTGTCTCCTACGTACCAAGATGTCATGAACTGCTCATATCATGGCTCCTCTGGTTGAAGAACTCCAATTTCCTCATCTTGAAATACCTCTAACCATCAATTCTATATCTCTGATATTACCTGCAAACCCCATCCCCGCATCCCATGGTGACAGCCTTTACCTCTCAAATCTAGATGATATGATCGGAGCTCGCGTTTTTACTCCAACTATGTACTTCTATCGCGATGCAGGGAAACCGGCGGCTGTCATCAAAGTATTAAAAGAAGCTCTTGCAAGTGTACTGGTGCCGTATTATCCATTCTCTGGTAGGCTACGAGAAACAGAAAATGGCAAGTTGGAGGTGTTTTTTGGACCTAACCAAGGCGTTCTCCTGGTTGAGGCACGTTCAGAAATGACGTTAGCCAATCTTGGAGATTTATGTGTGCCAAATCCAGCATGGACAAACTTGGTTTACAGCTTTCCAAATGAAGAGCAATACAAAGTGATTGATATGCCATTGCTAATAGCACAAGTGACAAGATTCAGGTGTGGTGGATTTAGCCTGGGATTAAGAATTTGCCATTGCCTTTGTGATGGGGTTGGAGCAATGCAGTTCCTTAGTGCTTGGGCTGCCACTGCAAGATTGAGCTCATTGACAGTCAACCCCAAGCCATGTTGGGATCGGGAAATGCTGAGGCCCCGTGATCCACCACTGGTTCAACATCCACACATTGAATTCAAGAGAATAGATGATGGATCAAGCTTAACGAGGAGTCTTTGGGTAGTGAAGCCAGTTCAAAAGTGTTATCGTGTTAGCCGAGAGTACCAAGCCCATTTGAAGAGGTTGGTGCAGTCATCAGTTGGTAATTTGTCATGCACCACCTTTGATGCAATGGCAGCTCACGTATGGAGATCATGGGTCAAGGCACTAGATGTTAGGCCTCTTGATTACGAGCTGAGGCTAACATTTTCGGTGAATGGCAGATCAAGGCTTACAAATCCACCATTGAAACAAGGCTTCTATGGGAATGCAGTATGTGTGGCATGTGCCACTAGCACTGTCTCAGGCCTCGTCAATGGGCCTCTTTCGGAGACCACACTTTTGGTTCGAAAGGCAAGGCTTTCCGTCTCCGAGCCATATTTGAGATCCACAATTGATTATATCCAACTACATAGGCCTACCAGGCTAGAATTTGGTGGGAAGCTCACCATAACCCAGTGGACCAGATTCTCAATGTACGAAACTGCCGATTTTGGTTGGGGGAGACCCATTTACGCAGGCCCAATTGATCTCACACCCACCCCACAGGTTTGTGTTTTCTTGCCACATGATGATCCTCATTCTGATTCTGATGGAACCATGCTCGTCTGCATTTGCTTGCCCGAGGCTGCTTGCCATAGATTCAGAGACCTTTTCTGCCTCTTCGATTCAGACCATCAACTGCCTTGTTAAAACGCAGCATCAAACCGCTTTCTATCTAAACTTTTCAGATCAAGCAGCTAACATTTGCTTTTACCCAAACTTGAAATGTAACATTCCTAAAATTGCAATAAACAATACCTCCTTTTTTCCTTTTCTCTCGAATTGAAATATACTTTAGTAGGGCGAACTAACTTGATTAGCTGGCTGTAGTGAGAGGGTTGGCAGCAGAGGCGGATTCAGGATTTGGAGATTACGGGTGCCAAGTTTGTCAATTTAATCAAATTTAGTATTCGATTTGGGTTATTTATCTTTTCGGTTTATACAGACAAAACTAGATCAAACGAAAAAATTTATGAGTACTTGACACAAAGCATAAAACTTTCACTAATATTTAATAATATCATCAATATATATATATATAGTTCATTCATCTTGGTCCACGACGAGTTTTCATATTTTGAAAATGGTAAATAATATTCCTTCCGTTTCAATTTAGATGAGGTGGTTTGACTTGGTACGGAGTTTAAGAAAAAAGAAGAAGACTTTTGAAACTTGTGGTCTTAGAAGCTTAAGGGGTAAAAGCTTTGTGGTGCCATAAAATTTATGTGGTTATAAAAGCTTCTTAAGGATAAAATTGATAAAATGAAGAGTTTAAAGTTGGATTATTTTTAAATTTGGAAATGTGTCATTTATCTTGGAATAGATTAAAAAGAAAAGTATCTCATCTAATTTGAAACAGAGGGAGTAGCAAGTTTGGAGGAAGGGGTTTTGTTTTACTGGAGAGAGATTGAGAAAAGATCTTAAAAAGAAGGTTTATACCTTTCTACTCCCTCCGTTTCAATTTATGTGAACTCATTTAACTGAGCATGGAGTTTAAGAAAAAAAGACTTTTGATTTTGTGGTGTAAAATGAGGCGCATAAATAAATAATTACATAAAAGTAAATTGTTTCCAAATAAAGAAATGGGTCTTTTTTTTTTTTTTACACGAACTAAAAAGAAAATAAGTCCATATAAATTAAAACGGAAAGAGTATTATTTAATTCTAGGGAAATACTACTAAAAAAATATTTTTTACAATTGTTTTATCCTATTAGTTTCTACTTAAGTAAATAAACAAAGAAGACATCATTTAAAAAAGAAGAGTGCCAGTGTACTAAATAACACACTCATTCACGCATTCCGACATGCGGAGGATAAATCCCTATTGGAATAAAACATCCAATGGAATATTTCTACATCTTCCGCTTAGGAACACATTTTAAGTCATACTCATTCCTTGAATACAAAATTTCCCCACTCTTGGCTTTGGAATATGAAATCCTTAACCAAAATTAAATACTTTTTTTGGTTACTACTGTTTACCCTAGGCTTCGGATAACAATTAAATTTGTACGTGATTTTAAGGACACGTGATTTGGTCTAACACAAATAAGGGATAATAAAATAAAGACTAAATTTAGTAAATAAATTGAGAGAGAATGCAAACCACAAGTCTAGAGTAGCTCGGCCTTGATTGATTTCTTTAAGATGGAAAAATATGAATCACATGAATAAAAAAGTAATAAGAGCAGACTTCTTTTCTATGTATTGATAGTTGTTTCGTGAGATGCCTTTTACAATTGAGCTACCCCTTTATATGGGGAGGGGAATAATTCTTATACAAGGTAAAAAATCTATTTACAAGGTAAAATATCCCTTGATTTACTGATTTCAACGTCCTTGCTGATTTCCGCCGTGATTCCCGCCGAGATATTTACGTATCACGGGATTTCTGGTCCTTCCATTACACAAATCTGATAATTTTACCCTAGGGCATTTTACCCTAATCGACATCAACGATCTCATCTCAGGTATCATGGCTTTGAGTTCCGATTCGATGATGCTCGGTCTCGATCTTCTATCCTTGATTCCTCGATCCCGGCCTATTGAGCAGTAGTTATAATTGACACCAACCGCATAAATTCGAACCCGATTTATCCCTACACAAGCGGTCCAAGTTCGACCCCATACAGATAGTCCCCTTGTTTTTTGGAGAGTAAATAAAAAATGACATGAGCCGCAACTTTTTGATTAGGTCAAATGAAGACATACTTATGGCGCGCGTGACACGGAATTCGGGACATCACATCAAGAGAAACGAAACATCACATTGATAAATGACGGTGGCATTGTGAAGTACGTGGTACGTATCGAAAACGTCTCTTCAGAGACAAACTGGGGACAAACCTCTGCAACGTCTGCATGTGTTCATTAATGCTCCCTCGTATTGGGACGCGAACCGCCGCCTTTGAGGGGGTATAAATAGCCTTCTTTGTCTTCAGTTTCAAGAGTTTGCGATATCTGAACATTCTCTTCTTCAAGTTCTCTGAGTTTTACCTCAAGTGATTCTCCCTTTTATTCTTATCTCATCCCTGCATTTATTAGCTTTTTTAACTCCTAATCAACAATGGCAAAAACCTCTAAATCCGTCCCCCAGAAACAGATCCCTTCTTCTTCTCAACCTACTGAAGATCCTCAGCCTGTTGTTGTTGAGGAAACTGCGACCGAACCTCCTTTGAAAGCGTTCGTACCGACTGGGTGTTCGATCGGTACCGATTTTAAGGTAGAGAAGGCTTCTTCAGTACCGGGCCGGTGCGAACCGATCACTAGGTACATTTGTTCGATTACTGACAAAATCATCGATAAGGTTAAAGAAGATTGTAACTGGGTTGGTAAATGCGTGGTGGTTGTTCCCGCACCGGAAGAGGCGATCACCACCCACGTGGAGGGCTACTTGAGTGTTTACACTTACCCCTTCATGTTAGGCCTTTTGGACCCACCCCATCATTGTTGCCTTTTGCAAAAGGTATGAGGTAATGTTGGGCCAGATTCACCCTTCTGTCTGGAGAATAATTATTCTCTTTCGCTTTTTTGTAAACAAGATCGACGGGCACCCTTTCACCGTCGATCATCTCCTGCGGTTATACAGTCCCCGAATTTTTCGAGGGGGATTAATAAAACTTGCTCGCCGGGCAAGCAAAGCCCCCTTCTCGAGCATTTATGGGGATAGGGATCAAGGTTGGATGAGTCGATTCGTTGGGCAACGAGCCGTCTTGAACTGAAGGACGGGCAGTCCCCGAGCAGAGGGCCGATGAAACACACATTCATCGAGTTGAGGGCCCTGAAATGGGGGCAAGAACTGCGGCTTCCGCCAATGTGAGAGGGGGCGCACAGGGAATCTCGGGTCCCATAGAAATGATAGACTCCCCTTCCTTCTCGGAAGCGACCTTAAACGAGCCCCGAGCCGCAAAAGGACACTCCCCGGGCAGGAGCCATGTACCGGAAGGCCCTTTCCAAGGTTTCTTCGACGGCGTGGATTTGGCGTCTGCTGAAGATACTTTTGGGCTCGGTAATCTAGAAGTACCGAGGAAAAGACCCTCCACTGGAACGAGCAAGGCATCTCTCGGTTCGAAGCTGGTCGATAGATTTCCTGCTCCGAGTTCAGATCCTGATCGAAAGCAGATAATAACGTTCGCCATTCCCAAAGTTGCTAGGGTCCTTTCCGCTCCTGTAGGGGTGGCTAGCTATCTTCGGTGTTTGGTGACCGAAGAGGATCAGGCTGCGATGAACGAAGTGGACATACCCTGCTTGTTCAATGAGGCTCAACAAGCATTGAATAAGGTAAGTTTCTGATAAGCCTTATCTGGTGTTCACTATTTTGCATTTCAAACTTCGACTAACTACCATATTTTCTCTTGTACTTGTAGGCCTCGATGCTTCATCATGAGGCTTTTCTTCGTTAACGGGAAGAATAGGCGCGTTCTGAGCGGCTCGAAGGGGAGATGTCGAACCTTCGGGCCGAACTGGACTTTGTACAGAGAGAGAATTCTGGCTTAGTCGAGCAGATGGGGCGGCAGCTCGACCAAATAACCCGACTCCGATCTGAGGCAAGTGAGGCCAAAGCAGAAACCAATGAATGGAGAAACAGGATGGATCTGCTCTCTTCGAAAAAGGAGGCCCTCCGAACTCAAATGGTTTCATCGGAAACCCAACTATCGGAGGCAAAAAGGAAAATCGGGGCTCTGAGTAAGAGCACCGACGTGCTTCAATCCCAAGTCAACGTGCCCACCTCGGATCGTGATGTTTTGGTCAATGAGCTGCAGATGGCGAGATCGGAGGTTGCTGCATCCAAGGCTGAGGCCGATGAGTTGGTGGCCCAGTATAGGGCCGACGCCGAGGCCGCTCAAGATCAATCAAAAATTTTGGTTGATTACACTAAGTGTCAAACTCGCCTATCTGTTCTCGAGGAAATACAAGCTTGAGGCTTCGATCTATCAACCGAGATCGATGATGCCAAAAGGATCGAAGTCGAAGCCAGAAAACAAGCCTTCCCGAAAGAATATGACTCTGAGAACTCGGAATGAAGCGCCTTCTTTCTCTTCTCTTTTTTTTTTTTTTTTT
>MCJB01044904.1:445255-463505 GCA_002018475.1 Nicotiana obtusifolia | reverse complement strand
TTTTTTTTTTTTTTTTGTAATGAAGTCCCCACCTTTGTAAACATATCTTATGCATATATATATAAAAGTCTTTTTCCCTTTCCTTGTTGACTTGTTTCGATTTTTTTTATTAGAACCAATGGTTCGTCTTGGTGAATTTTATGTTCTTCAAACTCAGTTTCGATTTGGCCCATTTTGGGATATGCCTTAGTAGACTTTTCTTTCCTTCGATTAACTTGATAGGGCCTTAGCCTCGTAAATATTCGGGGTTTTCCTCAATAGGTCTTATTTCTCTTCGAGTTTCATTAACTCAGCATGGCCTTAGCCTATTAAGAAATCGGGGCTTGCCTTAGTAGGTCTTATCCCCCTTCGAGTTTCATTAACTCGGTACGGCCTTAGCCTTTTAAGAAATCGGGGTTTGCCTTAGTAGGTCTTATTCCCCTTTGAGTTTCATTAACTCGGTATGGCCTTAGCCTTTTAAGAAAACGGGGTTTGCCTTAGTACGTCTTATTCCCCTTTGATTAAATTTGATTTTCGGATGAATCCCTGAACAATGTCAGTATTTGATTGAACAAAGAAAATCAAAACGGCCCTTGGGCTCGGAGACAGAATATTGGTGCAAGATAACTTTATTTGTATTCATGTGCTTGTACAATTTATTTAGAGGATAGATCAATCTATTTGGGTACGGTTCCTTTGACGTTTGACCCTTACATTGATTCCTAATGATCTTTGAGAAGTTTCCCCGAATTGAAGTAGCTAAGCAATCTTCCGATATTTGAGGTCGATCGAAGTTTAGCACTGAATTTTGTTGTCTTCGATATACGACCGGTCTTCAAATCTAAGTTAGCACGTTTTCTGGTTGCCTCGTTAAAAACCTTGCCGTAAAACCTAATTTGGGACAAAACCGGTCGAAGGGAAAAAGAGTACAACGTGTGCTTTCAGTCCTAAAGTCTTGTACTTTCTGATTCGAGGCTACTTTACTTGATACCTGCGAGTGTTAGTTTGTCTATGTAACATAAAAACAAGCAAAAAATGAAGATTAAAAGACCCTACCTCAACAGTGGTATCGTTTCAAGTGATTTAAGTTCCAATTGTTTAGCAGCTGTTCGCCGTCCATTGTTCTGAGCTTGTACAATCCCTTTCCGGTGATCTTTATTATTGAATAAGGTCCTTCCCAATTCGGTCCCAATTTCCCTTCGTTCGGGTCTCGAGTGTTGGATGTGACTTTCCTGAGTACTAGATCTTCGATGTTGAAATGTCGAAGATGGATTCTCCTGTTGTAGTATCTTTCAATCTTTTATTTTTGGGTGGCCAATCGAACAAGGGATGCTTCCCTTCTTTCGTCCAATAGTTCCAGGTTCGTATTCATAGCCTCACGATTCGATTCCTCGGTTGCATTGCGGAACCTGACACTTGGTTCACTAACTTCGACCGGTATCAAAGCTTCAGCACCGTACACTAGAGAGAAGGGGGTGGCTCCGGTGCTGGTTTTCTCGGTTGTACGATACACCCATAGGACTTCAGGCAATATCTCTTTCCATTTCCCCTTCGCGTCAGTTAACCTCTTTTTGAGATTTCGAAGTATGGTTTTGTTGGTGGATTCGGCTTGTCCGTTGCCGCTAGGGTGATAGGGCGTTGATAGGATCCTTTTGATCTTGTTATCTTCGAGGAACTTCGTCACTTTGCTGCCAACGAATTGTTTCCCATTATCACACACGATCTCTAATGGCATCCCAAACCGGCATATGATGTGATCCCAAATGAACTCGATTACTTCTTTTTCCCTAACCTTCTCATATGCCTACGCTTCCACCCATATGGAGAAATAATCAGTCATAAAAAGAATGAATTGAGCCTTACCTGGCGTGTAAGGAAGAGGGCGTTCATTCCCCATTTCATGAACGGTCATGGTGACAAGACTGAATGCAACGTTTCCCCGGGCTGATGGATCATCAGGGCATGTCTTTGAAATTCGTTACATTTGCGAACGAACTCCTTCACGTCCTTTTCCATATCGATCCAATAATAACCAGCTCTGATTATTTTTCGGATCAGGGATTCGACGCCGGAATGATTCCCGCAAGTGCCTTCGTGTATTTCTGTTAAAACATATTCGGTGTCACCCGGTCCCAGACATATCGCGAGGGGGCCACCTAACGTCCTTCTAAATAAGGTTCCGTCAGCGGATAAACACAACTAAGCCGCCTTTGTGCGCAATGTTCTTGATTCTTTTGGGTCCGAAGGGAGCTTATCGGAGCTTAGGTACTCTATGTAATTGTTCCTCCAATCCCAAGTCAGACTTGTTGAATTGATTTCGGCGTGGCCTTCTTCCATTACCGACCTTATGAGCTGTACGACCTTTTCGGATTCGATCTCGTCATCTTCAACCGACAATCCCAAATTGGCTAGGGCATCGGCCTCGCTGTTTTGTTCTCGAGGTATGTGTTGTAGGGTCCATTCTTTGAACCTATGCAGTGTAACCTGTAGCTTGTCTAAATATCTCTGCATTCGACCTTCCCTGACTTCGAAAGTCCTGTTGGCTTGATTCACCACAAGGAGGAAATTGCACTTAGCTTCGATTATCTCCGCTCCCAGGCTTTTGGCTAGTTCTAAACCTGCAATCATAGCCTCATATTCTGCTTCGTTGTTTGTTAGTTTTACAGTCTTGATAGACTGTCGAATCTTATTATCGGCTGGGGGCTTTAGCACGATACCAAGCCCTGATCCCTTCGCGTTCGAGGTACCATCTGTGAATAGGGTCCACACTCTAGAAGGAGTCCCCGATCCGGTCATTAGATCTCCTTCAACCTCGGGTATTTTTTTAGCGATGGCGCAAAATCGGCGACGAAATCCGCCAACACCTGAGATTTAATTGCGATTCGGGGTCGATATTCGATATCATACCCACTTACTTCGATAGCCCATTTGGCCAATCGGCCGGAGAGCTCGGGCTTATGCATTATGTTTCTTAACGGGTAAGTCATTACAACGCATATGGGGTGGCATTGGAAGTAAGATTTCAGTTTCCTGGAGGCACTCAATAAAGCGAGTGCCAGTTTTTCTAAATGAAGGTATCTAGTTTCAGCCTCACCAAATGTTCTGCTAATGTAATAAATTGGAAACTGTGTACCTTGTTCCTCTCGAACTAGGACTCCACTTACCTCTACTTCCGAGACGGCAAGGTAGAGGTACAGCCGCTCCCATATTTTCGGTGTATGCAGCTAAGGTGGGCTAGACAAGTACCTTTTGAGTTCTTCTAACGCGTGTTGGCACTCTAGGGTCCATGAGAAGTTGTTTTTCTTTTTCAATAGATTGAAAAAGCGGTGACTTTTATCGGATGATCTCGAAATGAATCGTCCCAAAGCGACTATACGGCCTGTCAGCTTTTGTACAGCCTTTACATTATCCACAATTGTGATGTCTTCGATAGCCTTGATCTTCTCGGGGTTGATTTCTATTCCTCGATTCGAGACCATGAAACCGAGGAATTTGTCTGAGCCCACACCGAACGCGCATTTTTTTGGGTTCAGCTTCATGTTATATTGTTTCAGCACGTCGAATGTTTCCTGCAAATGGTTCAAATGGTCCTCTGCTTGCAGGGACTTAACTAACATATCATCAATATAAACCTCCATCATTTTTCCTAGTTGTTTTTCAAACATTCGATTTACTAGGTGTTGGTAAGTGGCTCCTGCGTTTTTTAACCCGAATGGCATCACGTTGTAACAGTATGTGTCGTACTTAGTGATGAAGGATGTTTTTTCCTGGTCATCCGGGTCCATTCGTATTTGGTTGTAGCCAGAGTAAGCATCTAAAGCTAAGGGTCTCATGGCCAGCGGTAGCATCGATCATGCGATCGATGTTGGGTAAAGGGAAAGAATCTTTAGGGCATGCCTTGTTTAAATCCTTATAATCTACGCACATTCTTAATTTATTCCCCTTTTTAGGGACTACTACTACGTTTGCTAACCATTCTGGGTATTTAACCTCCCGAATGGACCCTATCTTTAGAAGCTTAGTTACCTCATCCTTGATGAATGCGTGTTTGATCTCGGATTGAGGCCTCTTTTTTTGCTTGACCGGTCGAAACTTCTGATCGAAGCTTAGCTTGTGGGTTGTTATCTCCGGTGGTATACCTATTATGTTGAGGTGGGACCAAGCGAAGGAATCTTCGTTAGTTATAAGAAATTGGATAAGTTTTGCCCTGAGCTCGGAACTTAGGCCTGAGCCTAGGTATACCTTTTGGTCTGGCGAGTCTTCTCGAAGGGAAACTTGCTCGAGTTCCTCGATTGTCGATTTGGTTACATCGGACTCATCGGGACTGATGAATGACCTGGGGATTCCATATCTGTCATCCTCGAGATGCACTTGTTCATCTTCATTTGCCGAGGATGATGCATGTGATTGCTATTTGACCTTTTGCTAAGGAGCTGCTGGTACCGGTGTTACTTCTTCTACTGCGAACATCTCTTTCGCAGCCGGTTGCTCCCCGTAAACTGTTATAATCCCATCGGATGATGGGAATTTTAGTACTTGGTGTAGTGTCGAAGGCACTACTCTCTTGTCGTGGATCCATGGTCTCCCGAACAGGGCGTTGTACCTCATGTCTCCACCGATTACACAGAACTTTGTCTCTCGAATGGTACCGGAAATTTTTATCGGCAACGTTATTTCGCCTTTGGTCGTTTCACATGCCATGTTGAATCCATTGAGTACCCGGACTGTAGGGACAATTCGATCCGTCAGCCCGAGTTGTTCTATAACCCATGATCGGATTATGTTGGCCGAACTACCTACGCGCTTTACTTTAGTCCTGTGTATAAGCACAGATATCACTAGGGCATTGTTGTGAGGTTGCATAATCCCTTCTGCATCTTCTTCGCTGAAATGTAAGATTTCCTCCATCGCGTAATCCCGAGTGCGCTTTTCCCGGGTGATGGATATCTTGGTGCGCTTCAGTATCGGACCTTGGGGCGCATCTACTCCGCCAATAATCATATTATTCGTGTGTTGTGGCTCTTCCTGGCTCGCTTGTTTATTCCTGTTTCCATAATGATTTTTGGCTCGATCGCTTAAAAATTCTTGAAGATGTCCGTTTTCGAGCAACCGTGCCACCTCCTCTCTTAACTGTGGACAATCTTCTGTCCTGTGTCCGTGTGTACCATGATATTTGTATATCAAATTGGGGTCTCTTTGGGCAGGATCCGATTGTAACGGTCGAGGCCACTTAGTGTCCTTGATACGACCGATAGCTGATACGAGAGTAGCCGCATCAACGTTGAAGTTGTATTCCGATAACCGCGGTGCTTCTCGGTGACCGGTGGTTCTCTCGAAATTGCTTCTCATCATGGGCCTTCAGTTGCTCCGACCATGATTGTTTCTTCTTTCGCGTCTCGGGGAGTCCTGCCTTGCTGGAGTGATTTTCCTATCCCCATGATATGGCCAATGCCGATCTCTATTCAGTCTCGGTTCCCTATGAATATCCCTTCCAACCCTATCATGAGTTCTAATAGGGTAAATAGATTCCGAATAGGCTCCAAGTTGGTCATCCTCGACTCTGATCTTCGACTGGTATCGGTTATGTATATCCGCCCATGTGATGGTCGGATATTCTATCAAGTTCTGCTTAAGTTGCTGTGAAGCCGTTGAACTTCGAGCGTTGAGCCCTTGGGTGAAGGCTTGAACGGCCCAATCGTCAGTGACCGGTGGCAGGTCCATCCGCTCCATCTGAAAAGCACATGCAGGCGCTATCAAAGTGGAAACGCGAAAATCGGACCTGTTTGGAGAAACCTTGTCAAAGGAATCTGCAAGCATAGCAAAAGAGTCGATGGAATTAGGGGGTAAGTTGTGATACCAAGTCATGGCCCCCTTTGACAAGGTTTCTCCGAACTTTTTCAAAAGAACGGACTCGATCTCGTCGTCTTCTAAGTCATTTCTCTTTATAGCGCATGTGTATGCGGTCACATGCTCGTTTGGATCGGTTGTCCCATTGTACTTGGGAATTTCCAGCATGCGAAATTTCTTGGGTATTGGTTTTGGAGTGGCGCTTGACGGGAAAGGTTTCTGTACAAACTTTTTGGAATCCAAGCCTTTCAATATCGGGGGCGCTCCTGGGATTTGATCCACCCTGGAATTGTATGTTTCCACCTTTTTGTCGTTAGCCTCGATCTTCTTTTCGCCAGACTCGACTCGTCTGGTTAGTTCCTCGAGCATCCTCATGATCCCGGAGTTCTCCCTCGATCCGCCTTCGTTCGGTTCCTCTGCAATTGGTTCATTCTCAGGAATGGTTCCCCGAGAAGGGCCGAACTCAACTTTGTTTGATATTTGGCTTTGATTTTGTAGTTGAGCAATGGCCGCTTGCTGGGCTTGCAATATGTTAAAGATCATTCTGAGGTTGATACCTTCCCCTTCGTCGTTTTGGGGTCCCTGAGTTATTGATCGGTGTTCTCTACGAACACTGTTTGACGGATCGGTAGTTCGATCTACGTCGACCGCCATTTGTGAATTAGCGTCGACCGGAACTTCATCACCGGGCGCTACATTGTTGTTTTCGCCCTGATGATCAAATTCGTTATCGACGTAAAAAGCGACATGATTGTACCGTAACCTAAAATTAAAGATACTTCACAGAGCAAGTGTAAAATAATTTGTGTGATAGAAAACTGTATCAAACGCTCTCTATTATCCTTAGCCCCATGGTGGGCGCCAAACTGCTTACCTTACGCTTAGGATAACAATTAAATTTGTACGTGATTTTAAGGACACGTGATTTGGGTTGATACAAATAAGAGATAATAAAATAAAGACTAAATTCAGTAAATAAATTGAGAGAGAATGCAAACCACAAGTCTAGAGTAGCTCGGCCTTGATTGATTTCTTTAAGATGGACAAATATGAATCAAATGAATAAAAAAGTAATAAGAGCATACTTCTTTTCTATGTATTGATAGTTGTTTCGTGAGATGCCTTTTACAATTGAGCTACCCCTTTGTATAGGGAGGGGAATAATTCTTATACAAGGTAAAAAAATATATTTACAAGGTAAAATATCCCTTGATTTACTTATTTCAACGTCCTTGCTGATTTCCGCCGTGATTCCTGCCGAGATATTTACGTATCACGGGATTTCTGGTCCTTCCGTTACACAAATCTGATAATTTTACCCTAGGGCATTTTACCCTAATCGGCCTCAACAATCTCATCTCAGGTATCATGGCTTCGAGTTCCGATTCGATGATGCTCGGTCTCGATCTTCGATCCTTGATGCCTCAATCCCGGCCTATCGAGCAGTAGTTATAATTGACACCAACCGTATAAATTCGAACCCGATTTATCCCTACACAAGCGGTCCAAGTTTGACCTCATACAACTACTACATGGTAAATTACCCATAGCCGCACTACTCTTCAACGGAAAAATTTCTCCCAGTGCTATTTGTAATATATGCCACCACCCCAATGAAGACATCCCACACCTCTTCCTTCATTGCAAACCTGCCTCCGCCCTTTGGCAACATGTCAACATAATCACCCCATCCTCCAATTTTCCGGACTGGCTCCACAATTTTATGTACCTCTAATAATCCTTTAACGTTAACTTCCACTATCAAAATACCTTCGTATATACTAACTCCTATCATTCAATGGAAAATTTGATTAACTCGAAATAACAATTTCTTTGTCACGCCCCAGAATCCCAACCTTGGGCTCATGATAGTGCCAAACATCTACATGCTAGACAAGTCAACGTGAAACAGAAAATTAACTGATTTAAATATTAACAATAATAACGATATAAGTCTAAAATAGAGTAAGTAATACCGAACAATGAAGTCTAAACATAACCCACAACGTGGAGTCACCAGTACATGAACATCTAGAGTGCTACAAATAATGTCTGAACAAAATAAATTATTTTGAAACTCAATAACAGTAAAGATAGAAGGGGAGGGAAATTTAGGACTGCGGACGTAGTACAGCTATACCTCAAGTCTCTGACAGCGACTGAATCTGAGCAAAAGCTATTGAGCACCTCTAGGGCCAACTCTGGTATCTGCACTAGAAGTGCAGAGTGCAGTATGAGTACAACCGAACGCATGTACTCTATATGTGTCAAGCCTAACCTCGACGAAGTAGTGACAAGGATAAAGCGGGCCACTTACAATAACATGTACGCGGTGATAATGATAGTAACAAGAAAAGAAACAAGAATTGGAAGTAAAGCAATTAACTTATGAAAATGAACTTAAACCTCATTATCAGAAAGCCCAGAATAACATGTCTCATAATCACATAAAAAAAAATGTTGAGGCCAACTGAACAATTACAACAAGTACAACATATACAAACCGTTGCCGCGCGCAATCCGATCCCATCATATCATCATTTATCAATGTCAAGTATCACATATACAATCTGTTGCAGCGCGCAACCCGATCCCGCCATATCATCATTTATCAATGTCAAAATCCATCTTTATTCTACTATTTCAATTCATTACCTTTCAATTTTTATTTCGGCATGCAACCCGCTCCCCAAACGATTTCAATTAACATAAACAATCTGATAATCCAATTTACAAAAATTTCTACATCAAGAGAGTAAAGATACAAGGCAATAAAGGACCACATAATAATCAAACAATCTCTAACAATGCGAACTTTCAACTTTACAAGTTTATCGGTATCTAACAAACTAAACAAACTCACGCAAATGAAACTACATCATAGAATGCAACAAATATTACAAAGACAATAGGACAAGTAAAACATGTGACAATCAAGATGTGCAAGTAGAACAATTAAAGGCAAGTAGCAAATAAGCATGGAGTCATGAAAGGGACGAACAATTTAGTACGACAATAATTAAATGATAAGTACAATTATGGCATAGAAGTCAAATAAATCATGTAACAATTAAGGCATGGAACAAGATACTTCATGAAATAACAAAAAACATGAAAAACAGACATCTTGACGGTGTATATACACTCGTTGCCTCGCATATATGCCATTTTCTCACATAATCCACACCATACATAGTTCAAAATTTTCTAATTCCCAAGTCAATGTTAGATCCAACACTTACCTTACTCCGCAATAAAATCAAAGCTCAACCGGGGCCTTTCCTCTATAATTAGCCTCAAAACCAATTAAATCTACCCAAATATAGTTCAAACAATTCAAAATAAGATTTAGAAACTACCCACGAGTGGAAAAGATTCAATCTTTAATGATTTTGGAAAAAGCCAACAAAAGTCAACCCCGGGCTCGCTTAGTCAAAACTCGATATTCGGACAAAACCCCAATTACCCATTCACCCTCGAGCCCGGTTATGTGATTAGTTTCAAAATTCGATCTCAATTTGAGGTCTAAATCTCAATTTTTTAAAATCTCCAAATTCTACCTAAATTCCTAATTTCTACCATGGAAAAGCATATATTAAAGGTTAAAATCAATGGGTGTTTATGAAAATGGAAGAAAACAAGTTAAAATCTACTAACCTTGAAATTGGGATGAAAAACCTCTTCAAAATCGCCTCTAGGCCGAGCTCAAACTTGGAAATGGTGAAAAATGGGATAAATCCAGACTTTGAGACATTTAAATCACTGGGCTCAGGCCTTCTACGCATTAGCGAAGGGCCTGACGCGATCGCGAAGAGCAGCGACCCAAATGGCCTTCGCGCTCGCGAGAAATGCTATGCGTTCGCGATGGCCTGTCCCCCCGGCCTTCGCGTTCGCAAGCCTGGGCTAGCTTTCGCGTAGAGCATCTAACCAACTCCCCTCAGAATCCCAGAATCCTACGCGTTAGCGAGAGGCTGGTCTCGTTCGCGATGAAGGGGTTCCGCCTCTGTCTCAGTTTCCCCTTCGCGATTGCGGGAGTACCTTCGCAATAGCGAAGTACAAAATTTCATACACCAGATATCAACAAAACCAGCAGATCCTTTAAGTCCAAAATCGACTCATAACCTATCCGAAACTCACCCGAGCCCCTCGGGCTCCAAACCAAACATGCACACAAGTGTAATAACATCATACAAACTCGCTCGCGCGATCAAAACAAAAATAACACCTAGAACTATGAATCAAACATCAAAATGCATGAAATTTTTATAGAAACTTAAGTACTTTCAAATTCACAACAGAGCGTCTGAATCATGTCAAATCAACTCCGTTTTGTACCAAATTTTGCAGACAAGTCATAAATGGCAAACTGAACCTATACCAAGTTCCAAATCTGAAATCTGGACCCGGTAGCTATAAAGTCAACCTACGGTCAAACTTCGGATTCTTTAAATCTTCAATTTACTAGTTTTCAACAAATCACGTCAAAACAAGTTAGGAACTTCCGAATTAAATTCCAGACATATGTCCAAGTCCCAAATTACGATACGGACCCTAGGGGATTGTCAAAGTACCAATCCGGGTCCGTTTACACAAATATTGAACGTAGATAACTCAAACTATTTTTAAGGCAAAAATTCACACTTTGTTCAATTTTTCGTATAAAGACTTTCTGGAATAAGACACGGATCGCGCATGCAAATCAAAAAATACTAAACGGAGCTAATCGATTTCTCGGAACACGAAAATAGACTCTAAAACTCAAAATGATTTATCGGGTCATCACATTCTCCACCTCTAAAAAAAATATTCATCCTCAAATCGAAATAGAAAGGTACTTGAACTGGTGAAAAGGTGTGGGTATCTACTCCGCATATCGGACTCGGACTCCCATGTAGCTGCCTCGATCGGCTGACCTTTCCACTGCACTTGAACAGAAGGATAGCTCTTAGACCTTAACTTCTGGACCTGTCGTGCTAGAATGACCACCAGCTCCTCTTCGTAAGTCAAATCCTTGTCCAATTGGACTGAGCTGAAATCTAATACATGAGACGGATCACCGTGATACTTCCGGAGTATGGAGACATGGAACACCGGGTGAACTGCTGATAAGCTAGGTAGAAGTGCAAGCATGTAGGTCACCTCACCAGAGGTAGAATGCAAACTAGGTAGAACTGCTGTTGTTGCTATGGCTAAAGAAATACGGAAACTGACCTTAGCCACGATACAAAGTGAGCATCAAGCTGCCTGTGATATATGTGGAAGAGGACACCCTACTCATGAGTGTCAAGCCTCAACTAAGGAAGTGAATGCTATGGACAATTATAATTTTAATGCAATAGGTCAAAAGCACCACGATTTTTCATAGAGTTCACCTGGGCAACCGCTAACAAATGGCAACAAAACAACCCCAGATTTTAGGGACAAGGATCTCACGGTTTTATGAATTAGCCAAGGTAGCAGTTTCAGCCTCAACAGCCCAATCAGCCTGGTCTAGAAGATCTTATGAAGGCCTTCATTGTGAAAACTGATGACAGATTTGAAGTACAAGGGGCAGCAATTTGAAATTTAGAGAAGCAAGTGGGACAGATTAGAACAATATTATCTGAGAGGATTCCAGGCACTCTCCCTGCTGATACTGAAAGAAATCGCATAGAAACAGTGAATGTTGTAACCTTGAGAAGTGGGCAAGTGTTGAAAGACCCCACCTCGATCCAAAAAGATGTGATGCTTGAAAAAGAGAGTACGTAGCAGCTGAAAAGTGATGATGAAAAAAAGAAGAAAGGCCTGATGAAAGCTGAGAAAAAGAAGAAGGAAGAAAAATCGAGAAGGTTCTACATGAGGAGAGCAAGCATATGCCTGTGATACCTTTCCCTCAAAAGCTATGTAGAGAAAAGCTGGACAAGCAATTTGAGAGATTTTTGGATGTGCTGAAACAGTTTATGTAAACTTACCATTCATAGAAGTGCCATCACAAATGCCTTCTTATGCTAAATTCTTGAAAGAGATCCTTACGAAGAAGAGGAAAGTAGAGGAGACCTTAGTGGTCAAGTTCACAGAGCATCACAGTGCGATATTGCAAAATAAACTCCCACAAAAGTGTGGAGATCCAGGGAGTTTTACTATACCTTGCTCTTTAGGAACTATTAATTTTGATAAGCCTTTATGTGATTCTGGTGCCTCAATTAATATAATGCCTCTATCTATTTACAGAAACTTGAGAAGGAGATTGGAGAGATAAGGTCTGCACCAATATCGTTGCAGATGGCAGACCAAACGACTTTAATACCCGGGGGGATAGTGGAAGATGTGTTAGTTCGGGTGGATAAGTTCATATTTCTTGTGGATTTTATAGTGGTGAATATGGAGGAAAACAAGGAGGTCCCCCTCATCCTAGGAAGATCATTCTTAGCGACGGGCAGAGCGATATTAGATATACATGAGAGAAAACTCATGCTTAGAGTGAGTGAGTAGACTGTGACTTTCAAGATGGATGTAAAAAAGGGGGTGCAAAAAGGAAAACCAGTTGCAAATGTTGAGCGGAAAGTGAAGGGCTCGACAGAGAAGAATGCAGTGAGCGAGAAAAATTAGTGTGGGGTGTACCCCAAAAAGGCTGAGAAGAAGTTGTCTACATGGATGTGTGCATTAGTTCCGGCGCGAGGAATGGAGCCCGACTTCGACTCAGACCCCGACCACATATTCAGGGAAGTTTTCTTTACCTTATGCTTTTTAATTGTGTGTCATGGGAAATGCCACAACTTAAAGTGTGGGGTGGGGGATATTTGTATGCATGTATATTAGTTTTTAAAAAAAAAGAGAAAAAATTTAAAATTTTGATTTTTCCCGACAATGGATATCATCGACAGGTTTCTTCAGGGATTAAAGTTGAAAGAAAAAAGGCAAAGAGATTTTTTTTGTTAGGTAGTGTAATAATTCTCTCTTGTTTTTTTTCTGTGTCGTGGTTCTTTCCAGGGTTTTTGTTTGAACCGGGTGTAGTTAGTAGTAATTTTTATTTTTTTAGGAGTAGGAAACCTTGTGCTAAAATTTAAATTGAAGGCAATATCCCTTAACTTTATTATGCCTTGAGAATAATAAGTACTTTACTTATGACGCTTAGGCTCAGTTTTTTACTCTTGTATAAGTACCTTAATTTGTATGATCTTAACTTTGCTTAATTGCCTTGATAGTCCAATCTTGAGTGTTTATGTGCCATGTGTGTGTGAGGTTTTGTGTATTCTGTGCATTGCATTTGATGTCTAGAACTTGCCCCTTGTGTTTGCAAAGCGAAATAGTAGTTTTATTCAGTCTTAAAAGTGATATAAGCATTTCTTTGTTGAGCCAGATATGTGCTACTACCGACCTAATTGTTATGTATCTTAGTTAACCCCTTTGAGCCTGTAATCCTGTTTTTTTGGGAACCACATTACAAGCCTTATCCATTTGTTTGAATTGACCATCTATTTGAACCTTGTACCTCTAGTGAGGCACTTGAATTTGTTATGAAATTTGTAAAAATTAAAGTGTGGGGTGGGTGGTTTGATTTTGAGTGGAACTAGTGAACTAAGGAGGAAGGTGCACTATATTGAAAAAGTAAGAGCCACTTGAATTGGAAAAGAAAGGGAAAAAAATAAGTGTATGATTGTGAAAAATATTCCTTGATAGTGGTAACTTGATGTAAATGTGCTTAAAGAAGTAAGGAGCTAAAGTATATTAATGTGAAGGTGAAATTTTGGTTTTACATAAGTGTGGGGTTATGAACGGTTAATTGTATGTATTAAAGTGCTTAGGGAGGTATAGTCACTTTTATATCTAAATGTATCCTACCCATCCCGCAACCTACATTACAACCAATTAAAGTCCTACTTGATTCTTGACTAGATGAGCTCAATTAGTAGATTAGTACACTACGGGCAAGCCTATAGTACGTCTTTTGTGGCATATGAATGTTGTTTTTGAGAGTGACCGAATTCTTTCTATTTTGAGTTCCTAATTGTTCTTAAATTTCATTGTGTGTGGAAATACTCTCTATTGTTGTGTGATGACACTTGATTCATGAAGAAAAGGTAATTTCATTGACCTCTGTGTTAGAGTAAGTGAGCAGATTGTGAAAAATGTGTGGTGCTTTTGAGTCAAATCTTGAGGCGAGGATGTTACTGTATTGTGCTTAATTTGTTTTAAATAGTCTTGGTGTGATGAGTTATGAGAGTTGTTTAAAAAGATCGTGTCCATATGAAGTGTAGTTTGATTGCTCGAGGACGAGCAATGGTTTAAGTGTGGGGTGTTGAGGGTAGGCTATAATCTCGTGTTTTAGTATTGTACTCTAATTCACTGCACTTTACTTGTGTTGAGCTTTAATTGGTAGTGTTTTGCACTTATTGTGTGTTTTATGCCTTGTAGGAGTGATTCCGAGCTATGTAGATGTTGTGGAGCTAATTCAAGCTATTTGGAGCTTTTAAGTCTGAGTAAAAGCCCAAGGGAATAAGCTGGGATCGTGTTCGGGGGTTGAGAACCAAGTCTAGACGTCAAAAATCAAGTTTGACGTTAAAAATCAAGTTTGACGTTGTATTCTTAGAAAAGTACCTTGCCACAGCTCATGGGTCGGCGCGTGGGGCGCCGCGACTATGCAAAATCCTGCTGCCTGCAAATTGTTAGCTCTCTGGATTTTCCCACTAATGCCCCACATGGTGCGTCGCCCCATGCGGCACGGCTGTGCAATTTTGACAGAGCGAAAGTCCTATTTTGGCTAGAAAAGGGTGGTGCTTTTGTCTGGTCCCGACCTTACTTGGTACAAGTACATGGGAAAACGTTATTGTCTGGACTTTTGATATACTTTGAACCTGAGGCTAAGGAGGAGTTGGAAGAACACAAGCACAAGGATTTCATCATTCCTTCCTCACTCAAGACCGGAGTTTGGATTGAATTTATGTCTTTCTATACTTTAGTTTTATTAGTGATGAATTTCTCCATATCTATGGAGTAGTTCCATTTAGGGCTTGATGAATTTGGTGTATTGATGATTGTTTGTGGATTATAACTCTAGTTTTATGTATTGAACGTTTTTTTTGGATGTTTTAATTGTTGCATCTTTATTCACTAGTTCATGTAATCGGGAGAGGCATAAATTGTGATATCTTTGCATTATATTGTTGGTTGAGTTCATAGATTCTTCTAAGTAATCGAAAGAGGCTAGTTGAATCATTGATTAAACCTAGTTAGGAGAATAATCGAACAATCCATTACGCATTCTTGCATATCTTCACGTGCTTAAATTGGTTCATCTTGTAAAGTTAAAACTTAATCGAGAGAGGAATTTTTGTTGAATGTTTGGACTAATAATTGAGTGAATTCGAGAGACTCACTTGAACATTAGAAGTGAATTATCTAGAGTTAGATCCTGAACAATTATCTTGCACCTGCCCTATCGAAACCCCATCTTCTCCGATTGATAACCTTCTTTGCTTATTCCTTGTTTCGATTGTCATTAGTCAACAGCTTTAGATTCTTAGTTAATTTTAGTTAGACATCTTATAAATCTCAACTGTTGATCATCTTGGATAGCAATCAAGCTAGAAACTACGAGAATATTGTTTAAATTCAATCTCTGTGGATACGATATTATACTATACTATATTTGATTAGCGGGTTGAATTTAAGTGTGCGTTTTGCGCTCGTCAAGGGCAATTGTGCCAGGAACTATACGTGTGCTGAGAATGGATATACTTAATGATTTAACTGCGATATTGTTGATTCTAGTACGTATACTTGTCATGCAGGTATCGAGTTGTATTTCCTCCCTTATGATTATTGATACTTGATGTCTGTATTTGATATGTTGAACTTGGAATCATAGTTAGATTAATAAAACCATGCTTAGATGAAATCTGTGGAAGAAGTTATGCCTTAAATGCTATTCTTGAAAAGCATGCTTAGTATCCCGCTATTTGTGAAAGGTTGAATTTGATATTACTTGAGCTACATTTATTTACCGTTGTTGTTGTAATTGGTTATTGATAATGAGTATTGGACCTTGATGAACTCGTCACTGCTTTCAGCTTGAGGTTAGGCTTATTACTTATTGAGTATATGAGGTCGGTTGTACTCGTAGTACACTCTACACTTTATGTGAAGATCTAGGTGCTGCTGAGAAGGGTGATTGCTAGGGTGTGTCATCGTTATCAGCTTTGGGAGATTCGAGGTACCTGTTGTTCCGTTTGTAGGCCTTGAAGTCCCTTTTCTCTTAGCTTATGTCATTATATCTTTCAGATAATTTTGTATTTTGGGATCAGACTCTATATTTAAATTATGTGGCACTTATGTACTCGTTGATACCAAATCATGGATGGTTTTAGTTGTATTATTGCTAATGACTTCAGTTGTTTATGATTATTCCGTTGTTGAGACTAATTATCTCTGTTATTTAAGCTTGTTTCTGCTTATTGAATGCTTTCTTGCCTAGCAAGCAGCATTAAGCACCGTCACGGCTTTGGTGAGATTTAGAGTCGTGACAAGTTTGTATCCGAGCTCTAGATTTCTTATGTATCACAAGTCATGAACAAGTCTAGTGGAGTCTTCCAGATCAGTACTGATACGTCTGTACTTATCTTCGAGAGGCTACATGGTTGTTAGGATACTTCACATATTTCATACTATGTCATGCAGATTTGTTTATCCTTAAGTTTGAATCCTTAATTCTCTATTCTCTGATAGATGGTGAGAACACGATCATCTGGTGCAGCTAAGCAGGCGCCAATACCCTAGGCTAGGGCCATGGGAGACCGGGGTCAAGGCAAAGATAGGGGCGGAGCACGCGCCACAGCTAAAGCCCTGCTCGTGAAACTGTTGTTGAGCCACCAGTAGCTCCTGTTGAGGAGCAGGTGCATGATTATGTAGAGCCGAAGGTACCCGCTCAGGTTCCCCAAGGCTTAATTGCTTTTCCAATTATTCAGGATGCCTTGATCCGCATGGCTGGTTTGTTCGAGAGTTTGACTTAGGCCAGGGCATTTCCTACTGTACCAGCTACTTCCCATGTAGGGGGTGGAGCGTTGACTCCAGCTACCCGTATCCCAGAGTAGGTAGCCCATGGTTATCAGACCCCTGCAGTGTTACCAGTTAGGGGAGTTCAGCCTAATATTGCCGCGTAACCTGAGGATAGGCCTGCGATGTCAGCTGATGAGCTAAAGAGGTTAGACAAGTTCACGAAGTTGCGTCCTCCTCACTTTAGTAGTACACCTTCAGAGGATGCTCAGGGATTCTTGAATCATTGTGATGAGATTTTGCGCAACTTCGGGCTAGTTGAGTCCCACAGAGTAGACTTCACCGCCTTCCAAATGTAGGGCCTGGCCAAGAGGTGGTGGCAGATTTATGAAATGGGCCGACTAGCAAGATCATCTCCTCTTACGTGGACTCAATTCTCCTGGATCTTTTTGGAGCAATTCGTGCCACGCACCAGCAAAAGTCCATATAAGCAACACACCAGCAAATCTGGCTGGAAAATCTCAACTCTACAACCTTCTTTCTCCCGCTAATGTTCTACTCCTTTTTTTACTTTTTATGCGACCACCTAAAAAACGAGACATACCATCAGAAAATCTCAAAGAGAACCACCATTGGAGTATGAGCGAGAATCTGACAGAGCCTCTCCAGAAAACTCTACTCCGACGATCACTTTTTACGTCCAGACCTCACTCTCTCTTCTCTTTTTTCAGGAAAAACAACACATGCAACCCCACACCTCATCCGAAATCTCACCTTCGAACTTTCAGATCTGAAGATCGGAAAGCTAAAAAACCATTCACATTGGCTGACAGAGGGAAAGATAAGGCACATGGATTTTGGAGCGAGAGATAGAGACAGACAGAGAGGGAAAAAGTTTGGAAGAACTTGATAGATTAGGGGGGTATAGGCTGAAATTCTTTTTGTTAAAATTGATAGTGGTTAATAAAAAAGGAATTGGATAAAAGGTATATATTGAGTGCCGGATAGCCATAGAGGGTAAGAAACTTCTAGATTCTCTACGTTATGAATACAGCGGTTGATTTCTGATATAAATCTATGTGCAATACAAACTTTGCACGGAAGAGCCTATCACTGCAGCTTTTCCAGTTAGATTTTACTGGCATGCGCGGTTCATACTTTCACAATCCTCACCCCGTGAGGGTGAAACATCTTTTCGTCTTTTACAGAAATAAAGAAATACTCTCTTTCAATTAACATACCTTCTTTTTTTGTGATAAGGTCTCTTTTCCAATTAATCTAATCCACAATGTACACCTGTTAGGCTTTTAGAGGTCATCGAGTCATACAACAATAAATTATAAAGAGAAGAAATTTAAGAAGGGATCAAATATAATGCTACACACCCTCCATGATCGGTTTTAACAGCAAACATTCTAGCACTTACAAGGCCAACCCCTCCCCCCCCCCCCCC